>WIQG01000407.1:0-118403 GCA_014925785.1 Mycena galopus ATCC 62051
CCTCTTATATCCAAACCTTATCCTAGTCATTTTTATCAATCCTCTCTGTGTTTCAGGGGGATATACACAATTTAATGGGCAGATGGGAAATTTCGATATTCACAGTGTGTTGTAGGTACCACAAATTAAGCTGACTCCATACATGGTCCTAGTATATATAAGAGCTATATAGACACTTCTGAGACACCTTGCAATCATATTGGCATCAACCCCATTGAGATTCAAGAGAGGTAAGTAGCACATAAATGTTTGCCCTATCTGCTTTGTCCCATCCAGCTGAACACCAATCCCACTACATGGAGGAACCAAAATAACATGCCACATCCCTCAGAGCCCAAATTTTCCACCAATGGGCAGAACCATGAGAACTGTGAAATGTCAGTTTTGCATATATTTATTAATTGAGGCCCAAGGAAGCCACCTGGTGCCAGATAGACATTATGAATGAGAAGCTACAATGTAAAACAACAATCCCAGACCTTATTTCATTGATTTTGGTCAGGATTTGACTAAGTTGTGTTTTGGAGAGTGCGCAGTCAAAAGGCAATAATTTGCAGTTTGAGCTTTCATGCCCAAAAACACCATCTGGTGGAACTCTGATGAAATTCCTTCAAATAAAGCTGAACATTGCTCATTCATATTGGGAAATGTTGTTTACATGCTTTTCTTTACATTATATGCAGTGCTTGAGGCCCTATTTCACAAATGATCAGAAATTGTCACTTCACATATCACAGCTTTAGGTCGATGTTTTGCCCTGATTTTTGATTCAAACAATGTGATATACATTGGGTACCTCTTGGGAGTGTTTAAATCTTGTTCTAATGCTGCAAGACAGCCTGAATAACAGGTATATCCAGTTGAAGCCTAAGCATCACCAAAGTCAATATATAGTGGACTGAGGTATTAAAGTAGGGTCCAAAACAAGTTCATATGTCCCATATGTCATGTAGGACGGCTGGAAAGGCACACTACATAAGGGCAAGACAGGGAAAACAATAAATAAGTGAATTGTCTATGTGCTCAGTATTCATCTTTATGATGCCTAGGAAAGGGAGAAACCATGTGGAAACAGTCTTTAATGATGACATGATACTATCATAGGACTCTTCATAGTGAGCCATGACTATGTGTCAGGTAGGAGTGTCAGGGGTTGAACTCTGCAAGTTCAGACATTTTCCCCCTATTACACTGTTTCTTCAGCCCAAGGTATGATGCAAGTCTCATCCACACCTATAGAACATGACAACTGCAAAGTTGAATCAAGAAAAACGGTCAATTTGCGCCCAACTGAGGGCAAAAACGAAGAATTTCCTTTTTGAGCGAAAAGCGTAGTGGCCCAAAAGGGAAATATGTCGGCCTGGGAGGCTCCGAGACACCAAAAATCCAAAAATATAGTCAAAATCAAAGTTGTAGAGAGAAAATCACTGAATCTGGCTGTCCAATCCGTTTTGCAGTCAATGCCCTGGTTGTCGTGCAAAACACAAAATACCTGGCCAAACCTGGCAATAAATGAATATTTTATTCCAATAAAAAATTCATTTGAAGTGGCCTGGATCATGATAGGAATCCAGGAGGTGTATGCTTGATTACAGGCAAGATAATAGATAAAAAAAGGAACCATGTCATGCTGGGAGGCTCCGAGAGATCAAAAAATCCAAAAATAGAGTCAAAACCAAAGTTGTAGAGAAAAAATCACTCAGTCTGGCTGTCCAATCCGTTTTGTAATCAGTGCCCTAGTTGCTACACAAAATGCAAAATACTCGGCCAAACCTAACGATAAATGAATATTATATTCCAATCAAATATTCATATAAAGTGATCTGGATCATGATAGGAAATTGGGGGCTAGTATGTTTCCTCAGGCCATAGCACAGGCAAGATAACTATAAATAAAAGATGATAAATGTCTTTTGGGGGCAAGGCAATGAATGCACTTGCTGTCTATAAGGGATCGTTCTCTCTGCAGAGGAACTGTGCATAACATCATTCCAACAAAGGACTTTGGATCATTATAGTTTGCAACATACAGTAAATGCTTACTACAGACAGTAGCAAAGGTTGACTATGGTTTTCTTACGTGAAAACAACTTTTATTGCAGCTTTATTGCATTGTATGCAGTTCCCAAACTCTATGTACAAGAGCACATTCATTGTCAGCTTTATTGTAACTTTATTGCAGCATATATGTGCGAGGAACTTTTTGGAAAGGTCTTTATTACAGCTTTATTGTGGCATATGGACTTGCTGTATGCCAAATAAAGGGTCAAATTTATTTTGACTTTATTGCAGCTTTATTGCGGCTTTTGTTGTTTGGTAACCCTATACCAAGGTGACACCTTTGTTGCAACTTTATTGCAATTTTATTGCAGCTTTATTGCAGCTTTTGTTGTTTGGTACTCTGTTGTGAGGTGGTCAGATTTATTGTGACTTTATTGCAGCTTTATTGCAGCTTTTGTTATTTGGTAACCCCACGCCAAGGTGACCCCTTTGTTGCGAATTTATTGCAATTTTATTGCAGCTTTTGTTGTTTGGTACTCTGTTGTGAGGTAACACCATTGTTGTAGCTTTATTGTGACCTTTATTACAGTTTTATTGTGGCAAGGTTGTCTTGGGTCTACCATTTCTCAAAACATGAGATATTGCAGCTTTATTAAGGCTCTATTGTAGCCTTTATTGTAGCATAGGGGAATTTGCCAGAATCCCTTCAACCTAGAATGAGGTTTAGCGCACTATACCTCATTCTAACTGGAAGGGTTTCCTGGGAGCCATAGGTGGTACTCATCTACCCTGCCTATTAGCTCGAAATAAACCAGAAATTCCCGATCTTACCTCCTTCTGGTCCGTAACAGACAGGAGATATTGATGGTATTCTTCGTTCTCTACCATGTACGCCCACCCCGTCCCTAGCCCTGGGTCTTTCAACTCGCTGGACACGAGCTCGTGCTTCAGTCGGAAACACGCGTCCAATGCCAAAAATAAGGTGTAGATGAATCTAATTCCCCCGAGTCAGAACGCGTTACCATACGAGGAACCTAACACTTACTTGTCCTTGTTCGACGCGCTCTCCCAATTATCGGGGAGATTAATACCGGGGCGTGGACACGCTGGACATCGAACTGCCAGCTCGCCTGCCTTTGTCGCCATCGCGCCTCCAGCCTTGTGCCTGCGCCCCCCTCTCTTCAGCATTAGAAGATGCCGGTAGTCCTGGCAGATTCTAATGAACACCTGGTACCGGTCCGGCGGTTTGATACCGTCGTTGCGTGTCAATTTCTCCAGACTTTGGTAGTAGTCATACATCGTGACCTTCGATTGCAGGGTCACGATGTGGAAATGCTCCAACGCCGCCAGCGTCATGCACATCTGGGGACGGTCCTCTGACGCTGGGTACCAGCGTCCGCGCAGGAGTTGTGTATCTGGCGGCCCGGCGGCACCTCTGTTTTCACACCCACAAAGATCCACCGCGACTTCGTGAATGCCGTTCAGGTGGAGTACGACAAAGTCTTTCCTTGCTGGCTCCGGACAGGCGCAGTACTCGCCCGGGGGGTGACCAAATTGAATTCTCAGCCCAAGGGCTTTCAAAGAAGTGCGTAAAAAATGTGTGCCGCTCCACACCTGGCGCTCGAGTCAGCCCAACCCTGAAACATACGCCCAATCTAATCTTACCTCAATGATATGCAGAGGGTTCTCCAGGTGTCGTTTCACGCAGCAACCTCCGTACGCCGGATGCTGGCCGGCATCCTCGCAGCCTGGACACAGCTCCGCCCCTAAGCCTCCACATCCATCCAGACGCAGGAACTCTGAAAGATAGCGGTCGCATGAACGTCCCTTCCAATCGTACAGAGTAGTGTCCTGGAAACCCATCAAAAAAAATTCTGAAAAGAGGTGACACAAAAATTGCGCACCGAATAAATTGCCTTGCGCGTGCGCTGAGGTACAGCGTCTACTGCCGGGGGGTCGTCATTATCCGCTTGGTCATGGTCCATCTCATAGCGCTCGGAGGCGCCTCCTGCCGCGTCTCGAAGCCCTACTTCTGGCAGTGGCATATCCACATCGGACGCAGGAACACCTTGAGGGGCGGTTAAATGCGCTTTCTTGATTGGCGACGGCGGTTCAATGGGTACAACATCACAATATATTCGTCACAAGTCATTGGAGGGGCGGTCCACGAATGTCTGGATTGGGCGATTGGCTGCCGCCTCAGGAAGAAAGTCACTGGCTGAGAAAGTGTGGTGCGACACGGAGGTGGAGGCTGAGTTCACAACTTTGAGATGTTTTCCGCCGACTCGCCGAACTCGTCGTTTGGACATGACTTGAAGGACCGAAGACTTCAGTCAGGCTGTAGCCAAGTGTTAACGCGCTACTGTATGTGATTTCCGAATTCGGTCAGTCAACAACCAAATTGGGTAGTGCGTGGCTTCAAAGCGCGGATTGATCCTCTAACACTCAGTCAGTCCCTTCCTCGTACCACCTCACTCGACGGGACGGAATGCCAGGTAAGCCCTCCAGTGCAATATACGCCTTCCTTCCCTTTTTCCATCTCCATTCCTCCTCTTCCTGTGCTTGCTGCTGCCTAGTACACGTGCCCAATTCTGGGACTGCCGAAACCGCGCGTGCTCGCCACTCCACGCTTCCTAAATACACATCCACCCTCCTCGCCCCTTTGACGCGTCAAATTTCTCGGCTCTGGCCATTAACTGTTTTAAGGACCGTTCCATATCCAAGCTAACTCTCGCCCCTTAATGTAGGGCGTGTTCTGCGCAATGGCAAAAACTACACCGAATTCGTTGACGACGCGTTCATTGTCCGCGGCTTCCATGTAAGTGACATGATCGCACATCACGCATCATGCCCTCAGCATGACGCCGACTCTGATGGCGGCGCGCCAGGTGACAGCGACCTCGAGGATGAAGTAGATCTCGCTCCCGCACCCAGCCGTAGCTCCACTCCTGCTTCATCTGCACCCACCGTCACCCCTCCCTCCATTCCACCTCCCCGGGCCAATCCCGCCAGGCGCAAATGCGAAATTATTCGCCTGGCTCGCCAAAGTTGGGAGACCACCAACCTAGCGCCCCCAGCTCCACCCGCCTCACTTGTCGATAAGGAGGCTGCCCGGAAGCACAAGAAGAAGCAGCAGCACCACCAAGCCCGCAAGGTCAAGCGAGAAGCCTTGCGTGTGCTGCCTGGTGGCACCCGAGCGCCCAAGGCTGTCACGGAGAAGCACGCGCGTCAAAGTTCGCCCATCTCTATTGACTTTCACTTCTCTACTCACCCCGCCATCGCTTCCACTGGCTGGATGGGTCTGCGCGATGCACCCACCCTGGAGTTTGAGCCTGAGGCATGGGAATATTCTCTCGAGGAAGCTCTGGAAATCCCCGGCATGATCTTGTTGGATTGGCAGGGGTGCGTCACCTTCGCCTTACAGTACTGTCACCCTTAACCTTCCTCTTCCCTCACTCAGGAAGCCTACACCGCTTGTCGATGCTGACCGCTACGTGTTTGCCGTCTTGGGCGGGCAGCCCCGCGACCCAGACTGGCAAAAGAACGTCGTGGACCCAGCGAGCGATCTCATGCAAGAAGCGGCCGCGCATGTCTACGACCGCACCTTCCACGGCATATACTATGGGACACGCAAGCAGGAGAAGAAGGCATGCGAGGCTATGCCCAACCGCCGGGGACCGCACCACGCTGAGTCCTTCGGCCCACCTATGGATCCCACAAAACCCCTCTAGTTAGTGGGGGGTAACCCCTGGGTTACCCCCCACTAACTAGTGGGGGTTTTGGCTGTTTTGCCTATGATGCAATAAAAGCTGTGATAAAGGCTGCAAGAAAGTCACAATATCTCTAAGGTCTGGGAGCACATGAGACCTAAGACATACTAGCTGCAACAAAGTCACAATAAAGGCACAATAAAGCTTCAATATCTATGACCTAATATAGACACATCACATCAGAGGTGAGCTGCGATAAAGTTGCAATAAAGCTGCAATAAAGTCACACTAAATGTGACTGATCACAAGAGTTTGTAGAGGGTGGTAGCTGCAAAAAAGTCACAATAAATGTGACTGTTTGCATAGAGTTCGTAGAGGGCAGTAGCTGCAATAAAGTCACAATAAATGTGACTGTTCACATAGAGTTCATAGAGGGCAGTAGCTGCAATAAAGTCACAATAAATGTGACTGTTCACGTAGAGTTTGTAGAGGGCAGTAGCTGCAATAAAGTCACTATAAATATGACTCTTCACATAGAGTTTGTAGTGGGCAGTAGCTGCAATAAAGTCACAATAAAGATAGTATAAACTCACAATTGTACCTAGAGTTCGGGAACTCCATATGCTGCAATAAAGCTGCAATAAAAGTGGTTTTCTCACAACAAAGCCATAGTCACCCTCTATTGCTGTCACTGCTAAGCACCTATCATATGGAGCAAATCACAAGGGTATATATAGGCTGCAACTAATAGTCTTTTGTTAAAATGATGTGGTGCACAGGGCACAGGTAACTGCTGGGTATTCCCTTGCCCCAAAGGTGTGTATTATCTTTTATCTATAGCTGTTATCTATTACCATGCCTGTGCCATAGCCAGATTAAGCATACCAGCCTCTCGGATTCTCATCATCCTGATCCAATGATTCACATCACTTTAAATGAATATTTTAATCGAATAAAATATTCATTTATTGCCGGGTTTGGCCGAGTATTTTGCGTTTTGCGCAGGAGCCAGGGCACTGATTGCAAAACGGATTGGACAGCTGGATTGGATATTTTTGGCTCTACAACTTTGGTTTCAAGTCTATTTTTAGATTTTTTGGCGTCTCCGAGCCTTTGAGCTGGTGTGTTTCCTTTTTGGGCCACTACGCTTTTGGCCCAAAAAGGAAATTCCTCGTTTTTGCCCTCATTTGGGCGCAAATTGACCGTTCTTCTTGATTCAACTTTTTAGTTGGCATGCCCTATAGGTATGGATGGGACTTGCATCACATTCTGGGGTAGGGAAACAGTGTGACATGGAGATAATCTCTTAACTTTCAAAATTTGATTCTGAGATTCCCACCATACACACCACCATGGCTAACTGTCAGCAGTTGCAGGAGAGTATTATGCTATCATGGAAAGTGTGCCCACATAACCTTCCCCTACCCTAGGGCTCATACAGATGAACTTTCAGCTTATACAGATTTCGCTTGTTTGTTGTGATCCTTGCCTTTCATGGAGGTGGTATGCATTTCCAATGGTCCTACATAACATATGGGATGTATAAATATGTTTGAAGTACTTTCATTCATCTCTAGTCCACTACATATTGAATTTGGTGATGTTCAACCTTCAACCAGATATTCAGGTTATTCAGGCTCTCTTGCAGCCTTTTAAGATGATCTAAACCCCCAGAAGAGTTAGCTAAGGTATACAAAATTGTGTGAGCCAAAAATCAGGGCAAAATATCGAGCTGAACTTGAGATATGTGAAGTGACAATTTCTGATCATTTGTCAAATAGGGCCTCAAGCACTGCATATAATGCAAAGATAAGCATCTAAACACCATTTTCCAGTATCAAGGAACAATGTTCAGCTTTATTTGAAGGAATTTCATGAAGTTTCCACTGGGTGGTGTTTTGGGCATGAGGGCTTAACTGCAAATTATTGGCTCTACACTGCGCACTGTCCAAAACACAACTTGCTCAAATCTTGACCAAAATCGATGAAATAAGGCTTGGGATTGTTGTTTCACCTTCTAGCTTCTCATTTGTAATGTTTATTTAGCAGTAGGTCCCTTCTTTAGGCCCCAATTCATCAATATATGCAGAACTGACATTTCACAGTTCTCATGGTTCTGCCCATATATTGGTGTAAAATTTGACCTCTGAAGGATGAGACATCTCATTGTAATTCTTCCATTTAGTTAGATTGCTGTTCAGCACAATGGAGCAAAGCAAATGGAGTAAACATCCATGTGCTCCATACTTTCATTAAATCTCAATGTGGTTGATGTTAACATGACACCCAAGTGCCTCAAAAGCATCTATATATCTCCTAAATGCATTATAACCATAGATATGGCCAGCCTGCTGTATGGTACACACAATGTACTGTAAATATCGAAATTCTTCATCTGGCCATTAAATTGAGAATATCCATCTGAAATACACAGGAAATCAATCCAAAAGACTGGAATAAGGGATAGATATGAGAAGAGAGTCAGTTGGAATAGCTCTACTGGATCTATATGAAGTTTTGAGGTCAGGAGTGGAATTTCCCCAGTTCAGAGATAATCTCCATGTCACACTGTTTCCCTACCCCAGAATGTGATGCAAGTCCCATCCACACCTATAGGGCATGCCAACTGCAAAGTTGAATCAAGAAGAACGGTCAATTTGCGCCCAAATGAGGGCAAAAACGAGGAATTTCCTTTTTGGGCCAAAAGCGTAGTGGCCCAAAAAGGAAACACACTAGCTCAAAGGCTCTGAGACGCCAAAAAATCCAAAAATAGACTTGAAACCAAAGTTGTAGAGCCAAAAATATCCAATCCAGCTGTCCAATCCGTTTTGCAATCAGTGCCCTGGCTCCTGCGCAAAACGCAAAATACTCGGCCAAACCCGGCAATAAATGAATATTTTATTCGATTAAAATATTCATTTAAAGTGATGTGAATCATTGGATCAGGATGATGAGAATCCGAGAGGCTGGTACGCTTAATCAGGCCATGACACAGGGAAGATTAGCTGTAGATAAAAGATAATACACCCCTGTGGGCCAAGGGAATACATTTTAAACCCAGCAGGTACCTGCACCACATCATTTTAACAAAAGACTAGTTGCAGCCTATATATACCCTTGTGATTTGCTCCATATGATAGGTGCTTAGCAGTGACAGCAATAGAGGGTGACTATGGCTTTGTTGTGAGAAAACCACTTTTATTGCAGCTTTATTGCAGCATATGTAGTTCCCGAACTCTAGGTACAATTGTGAGTTTATAGTATCTTTATTGTGACTTTATTGCAGCTACTGCCCTCTACAAACTCTATGTGAAGAGTCAGATTTATAGTGACTTTATTGCAGCTACTGCCCTCTACAAACTCTACGTGAACAATCAGATTTATTGTGACTTTATTGCAGCTACTGCCCTCTACGAACTCTATGCAAACAGTCACATTTATTGTGACTTTATTGCAGCTACCACCCTCTACAAACTCTATGGGAACAGTCACATTTATTGTGACTTTATTGCAGCTTAATTGCAACTTTATCGCAGCTCACCTCTGATGTGATGTGTCTATATTAGGTCATAGATATTGCAGCTTTATTGTGCCTTTATTGTGACTTTGTTGCAGCTAGTATGTCTTAGGTCTCATGTGCTCCCAGACCTTAGAGATATTGTGACTTTCTTGCAGCCTTTATCACAGCTTTTATTGCATCATAGGCAAAACAGCCAAAACCCCCACTAGTTAGTGGGGGGTAACCCAGGGGTTACCCCCCACTAACTAGTGGGGGTTCTGTGGGATCCATAGGTGCTTCGGCCGCTCTGTGGGCGGCGGCCAACAGTTCCCCATGGTGCTCGCGCATACACTCCTCTACCGCATCGTGCTCGCCGGCCTCTTGGTGCAGGACCCTTTCCACCGAATCGCCGGCTTCACGAACAGTATGTCCTACCTTTACGCATACTTGTTACTCTACTAAACCTCCTCAGCTATTTTTCAGGTCTACTGACCTGCATGTGTACTACCGCACAACGATGGACAAGTTATCCGGCTGGAACCTCCAACTCTGGGTCAACTTTCCCGCCGCCACATCGGTCTTTGCGGCGGTAACCTTCAACTTCGGCCCTCGAACCATCACCTACCCTCACCTGGACTTTGCTAACCTCGCTTGGGGATGGTGCGCTATCATAGCGCTTGGGAGATTTGACCCCGACAAGGGCAGTCACCTCATTCTCTGGGACCTCAAGCTTGTCATTCGTTTCCCGCCCGGATCCACCATCCTCATCCCATCCGCCCTAATTCGCCATTCGAATACCTCTGTTCAGGTGAATGAGACGCGGTACTCCTTCGCCCAATACACCTCCGCCGGGATCTTTCGTTTTGTCGAGAATGGGTTGCGAAGCGATGAAGACGTGTATTCTGGAAGTTTGTCAGAGGCAGATCACACTGCACGCGTCGTAGCGCGCCAGAACCGCTGGCTTGAAGGCCTGAAGATGTACCGCCGGTGGGGTGAGCCAAAGGCATAGATTTTTCATATGTACATATGTATATGTGTATCTACTCTGCTGCAATCGTATACAATTCTCGTACATAACATCCTCTCCAGAATCCAATGCTCCTTTCTCTGCCATGTGCCCCAAAAATTGGGTGGTAGGGCGCGTGCTGCGTGTATCACGAACTTGTTACGGCTATATCACGAAATTGCTACGGGCACCTTTTCCGCTCTCTGCTTACCACCGCTAACTTTAATGAAAATCTGAGGAGGCAGAATCGTTGATATACACTTCTAATATCGGATGTAATTTTTTCGATATTTATCCTCAGGTATCAAGTATTGAGATTTCGAGTTGGTGAAATGAGCTCGTTTGCTTCCTAATTAGTCCACTCGCTCATACCTTGACCACGACCATGCCCAAGAAAACTTCGGTCTCTCGCCTCAAACCTCAAAAGATAGCTAGGTAAGCCTCTCACTTGGCTGCAGCCACCATTTGGACTACGTTCTGAGTGCTCCTTAGCCTGCCGGTAGCTCCAAAGCGTGCGAAGATGCCGACGCACTCGGCGGCAACTATGGCTGCCAGACGCCAAGTGTCCACCCGATATTGCCAGAAGTGTGTTGCGCATACCCTCAGTACATTCAGTAACTTATTGCAGGCGCAGAAACTTGGAGCAGGAGCGGGAAAAGGCTCGTAAACGAATGGCACGGTCAGGCTTTCTTATCATCTTCTTCACGTCCCTGACAATGCTGCCCTCTAGCCACAGAGACAAAGTCTTGCAGCAGGACGACCTGGCCGACGATTTCCGTGCCCGTGCACGCGAGGCAAGCCGTCGATTCCGACAAAAGTACTACTTGGTGTTACTTCGCCCTACCTACGGCCTAATAATATTCTACTCAGGAACGGCACCTCTTTGGCACATCGTCAGTGCATAATTCGTTTGGGGTGCGCCTATTTATCCACCCTGCAGCCCTTGCTATTTGATTATTAACCTGCATTCCAGGGCGTATGAAAAGAAGCATGGCCATCGCGCTTGGCTCGCACGCCAGAAAGAGCTCCAGGAGCGCCGGGAGGCTGCTCAGGAGCTCAACGACTACTGTCGTCGTGAGGCGGAGCTCGACCGCATCCTGGGTCCCGGCCGTCCTTAGGCTCTCTTACTCCCGCTCATACTTGAATACTCGATTTTGCAATAAAGTCCTTTTTTTTCCGTGGTGAACGCTTTAATGGGTGAAGGTTGCGCGAGCATGAAGCCATTAATTTTTCTTACCAGCATGGCCTGCAACCACCTCCATTCTATCGCCGTCGTCTCATCTCCACCGCCGCCAGCCTTATTCCCTGATTTAGACAAAGCCTTTAGATGACGACACGACAATACAACTTTCGCTCTCTTGCATCACAGATGCCTCCACCAGCTCAAGGTCATTGTTTGCCGGCATACTGGGGTGAGCCCGGCCACGAGGATCCCCGCGCTGTTTGTGTGCAAGGTAAGAACCTGTACGTCGTCACAAACGGGAGGATATGTGGAGTTTTTTTCGAGCAGGTGCGCCTCGGCAAACCTGTGAGAGGCGCCTCTGGTACTGAAAAAGTCTATATGTGCGTGTTAGCGCTCGTGCGCGTAAACAGGTAGAGGGGGTAACAAATAGCCACTGGCGCAAGGTCAAGTCTTGGGAGGCTGCGCTTGAGGTCTGGAATGAGACCTGCGACGTCTATCACGACGTTGCGTGCCCTCCTCGACAAGATCTTCCCATGACCGTGGATGCGCGCGCGTTCCGCACGGGATTTGAACTGGGTATCTCATCATCCACAGCGGCGCTCGCACCATCGCCGCCTGCATTGCCAACTCGCATGAGGACGCGTACTGTCCCTCAAGCCCCAGCTGCGACCCCACCCGTGTCGCCGACTCGTATTCGGACTCCCGGTTTAGTTCAAACGCCGTCCCCACCAGCATCGCCCACCCGTATTCGGACTCGCCCCTTTGTGCCGCCGTCAAGCCCTCTCGCCATGATGGATGCCGTGGACACATTTTCACGAATGGGAGTCGCCAAGCCGAGCACCGAGGCACGGCCCGTGAAGCAATGGGCTCTCCAGGAGGTTCCCAAATTTTTCCCTGAGAGGTAAGGGGCTCCTCGATTTCTGGCAGCTGCTGATGGACAAGTCTCCAGAATCGACGCCATCGACTACATTTTCAAAAATCACCTAGAGCAAGCCACACTGAAGGGCTTGCGCAACGTCCGAAAATTGCGCGCGTTTATGAGGGGAAAAGACTACATGCGACAATCTGGCGATGCGCGGGATTCGGACGAGGAGTAGCTCATTCTTTTTTGCAAAGCGAATTTTATTTGGTTGATTTTTTTCTCGGCTTGCAGTAGCATGAATTTTGCAGGATTAATTGAGAACAAAACATGTTTCAATATCTAAGAAACTCTAGGGAAAGTGGGCGTGGTATCACTGGAGGGGAAACATTGCCATCCTCTGGCTTCTGTCAGGGGAACCGCCCGTCCGTCCGTCCATCCGTCCGTCCGTCCGGCTCCGGCCCATCGCACTGCCCCGCTTCCTCGTCCGATCCTTCGTCCGGCCTCCGGACTCGCACCCCAGCCTGCGCCTCCATCCGGAACGTCACCTCCCGTCCCTCCGGACTCTGTTCCCTTCCGTCCGTCCGGCCGCTCTCACTGGCACGTGCTGTGTGATCAAGCTCGAGACCTCTGCCGATCCCTCCGGACACGTGCTACTGGCTAGTACTTAAAAAACCTCGCCTAGCGTGAGAATCCTCATCCTTTCTTCTCTTCGGATTCTCCCGCTAGGTGCGTATTCTAGAAACCTGTATTTAGTACCATTCAATTGAGTTGCTTCGGATTCTCCCGCTAGTCTCCCGCGCTCTGCGCCGAGCTGAGGTTGCCCTTACAGCAGAAGAAAGGATCTAAGGGATCAACTGGTCAAGATTGCGAAGTTCGGTGTAGACTCGGACTCGGACTGCTACGCTAGCGCTCCGGCCTCCCCGACTTCCAACCTCGACCCCTCCTCCTTGATGGACGCTCCGACGCCCGGAAGCGGGTCCGCGCCACCCGAGCTCCCGGATGTTTACATCCCGGAGCCGGCTGCCGACCCCGAATCCCGGCTGACCGCGGTCGAAGGCTCTCTCGCAAACATCGAAGCCCTACTCCTCCGCGTTTTACACAACAACCAAAATCCACCCGCGACTGCCCCCGTCCCTGCCGCTCCGGCTCCGGCGGTGGGTCCAGACTTTACCACCCTCACCCCCGCAGCAAAATCGGTTCTCCGACCGAACCCCCGGCCGTCTTCGACGGCGACCGGACCCAAGGACGGATGTTCCTCCACTCCGTCCTCACATACCTCCGACTGGTTCCGGAAGCCTTCATGGTCCACGGACAGCTCGTCGAGGAAAAACTCGTGCGGTACGCCATGTCCTTTATGGCGCGAGACGCGGCCGGATGATGGGCCGAACGACAGTCCGCAATCGTTCCGTTCCCATTCCCGTCCTGGGCGGAATTCGAGTCCGAGTTCCGGCTCCGGTTCGTCGAGGAAAACGAGCAAGACCAAGCTCTCCTCCGGCTGGAGACCCACAGCTACTACCAGGGCTCCCGCGACGTTTACCGGTACACGGACGACTTCGAGGAACTCACCGCCACGGCCGGGTACACGGATCCGCTCGTCCGCGTCACCAAGTACCGAGCGGGGCTCGACCCGAGGATCAACGCAGCGATCACCACGTCCGGAACCGCTCCGGCGCTGCTAGACTACGCCGGATGGCGTCTCCGCGCCTTCCGTCAGTACGACGCCCTCGCCCGCGTCCGAGCGGGAGCACCTCCGACTCGCGCCCCGGCTCCGGCCGCACGCCCTCGCACTGGGACGTTCCTCCCAGTCCCCTCCTTCACGCCTGCTCCCAAAGCCGCGCCGGCGCCCGCCCTTCCGCCTGGCATTCCGATGGAAGTTGACCGGACCCGCGCGCGCTTCGCACCGCGCGCTTGCTTCCGCTGCGGTGCGTCCGGACACCTCGCCCGAGACTGCCCGACTCCCTCGGACGTCCGGCACGCAGACGTCCTGGACGAGGTCGTCCGTCAACTCGGAGACGACCTCCTCGGAGAGCTCTTCGCGCGCCTCTCTACTACCGCCGGGCTTCCGACCGAGCCGGACGCCGGAGACGCGGAGCCGGAGGGTTTTCCGGACGCGGTCGAGTGAGCGGTCGAGTGAGCGGTGCGCCCTCGGTCGCGTCCCCTAATCGTTACTCCTGCCTGTACAAAGATATACCCAATAAATCAGCAGTTGAAACGAAAGACGCACCCCCTGCTCCGGTTTCCGCCCCCCGGCCGGAGCCCCCTATTCCCGCCCCGGAGGCAAAAACCCCTTCCATTCCCGCGTCCACCGTCCGAGATGGGAACGCAAACTGCCCCGGCAGTACGTTATTGATTCCGTGGAGGGCCGGAACTCCCTGCACATTCCGTTGGAGATGCAGTCGGTAGAAACCGCGGCTAAGGTGTCCGTGAAAGGTCTGGTCGACTGCGGAGCGACCGGAGACTTCATTGACTCGGAGTACGTGATCTCCCGCAACCTTCCCGTCCGGAAGCTCTCCCAGCCTATCCCGGTCCTCAACGTCGACGGCACACCCAATGCATCCGGAGGCATTACGGGCGTAGTCGATACGGTCGTCAACTACAAGGGTCACTCGGAACGCATCCAACTCGCCGTGACGCGGCTCAGGAAGCAGCACGTCATCCTCGGTTACTCCTGGCTTCAGAAACACAACCCGGAGATCGACTGGGAAACCAAGGAAGTCCGGATGACCCGCTGCCCGACCAGCTGCAGCACCTGCCGAGACGAGCTTCGCGCCGTCCGTCGCAGCGCGAAGATCTCCGCCGCGATCCTCCGACAGCTCCGCGAAGGTCCCGTCCCGTCTATCTGTGCCATTGACTCGGAGGAGTGGTGCGGAGACGACGGGTACGATCCGGATGGCGACGGAGACGACTGTCCGGACCTCACTCCGGACCCGGACGAAGACGACGATGACGAGCTAGAAGAAGGCGACCGGATCCTCTACACCGCGTTCGCTCCGGCCGAGGAAATCCGCGCCGGGAGCACCGTCTCCCAACGGCTCGCGGAGGCCTTCGCCCGGAACTCGGCCCCGCCTGGGACCTCGGTTCCGACCTGGGTCGAGGACTTCTCCGACGTCTTTGACAAGGAGTCGTTCGACGCGTTACCGGAGCGCCGGACGTGGGACCACGCCATCGAACTCGTCCCGGACGCAAAGCCGGCCAACTGCAAGGTCTACCCGATCTCCCCCCTCGAGCAGAAGGAACTCGACGCGTTCATCGAGGATGGGCTGAGCACCGGCCGGATCCGTCCGTCCAAGTCCCCGATGGCGTCTCCGGTCTTCTTCATCAAGAAGAAGGACGGAAGCCTCCGGTTCGTCCAGGACTACCGAGCGCTCAACGCGATGACCGTGAAGAACCGATACCCGCTCCCGCTGATTAACGACCTCATTAACCGCCTAAAGGGAGCCCGGTTCTTCACAAAACTCGACGTCCGGTGGGGCTTCAACAACGTCCGGATCCGGGGAGGCGACGAGTGGAAGGCCGCGTTCCGTACCAACCGAGGACTCTTCGAGCCCCTGGTGATGTACTTCGGCCTCACCAACTCCCCGGCCACGTTCCAGACGATGATGAACGACATCTTCCAAGACCTCATCCTGTCCGGAGACGTCATGGTATACCTTGACGACATCCTCATCGCTCACTCCGATCTCGCGCGCCACCGAGAGATCGTCCGAGAAGTCCTCCGGCGGCTCCGGGCGCACAAGCTTTACCTCCGGCCGGAGAAGTGCGAGTTCGAGAAGTCGTCGATCGAGTACCTCGGCGTCATCATCTCGCACAACCACGTCGAGATGGACCCGGTCAAGGTCGCCGGAGTCGCCGCCTGGCCGGCTCCGGAGAACCGGAAGGACGTGCAGCAGTTCCTCGGCTTCACGAACTTCTACCGGAGATTCATCCGGGCTTTCTCGGACATCGCGCGGCCCCTCTTCGACCTCACCAAGAAGAGCGTCGCTTGGACCTGGACCGCTGCCGCGGCTGCCGCCTTCCAAGCCCTCAAGGATGCGGTAACCGCGGAGCCCGTCTTGGTCCTGCCCGACGAGTCGCGTCCATACCGGGTCGAGGCGGACAGCTCCGACTACGCCACCGGAGCCGTCCTGTCTCAGCCGGACGCGAACGGGAAGTGGCATCCGGTCGCGTTTTACTCCAAAAGTCTGAGTGACGTCCAGCGCAACTACGAGATCCATGACAAGGAGATGCTTGCGATCATCCGGGCCTTAGAGGAGTGGCGACACTTCCTCGAAGGTACGCAGCACCCGGTCGAGATCTGGACGGACCACAAAAACTTGGAGTACTTCCGGAAGGCGCAGAACTTGAACCGGAGGCAGGCGCGGTGGTCCCTGTACCTGTCCCGGTTTGACTTCGCGCTCCACCACCAGCCCAGACGCCTCATGGGCCGTCCGGACGCGCTGTCCCGCCGTCCGGACCACGGAGTGGGCTCGGACAACACGGACGTTACCCTTCTTCGCCCGGACTTGTTCCACGTCCGCGCACTGGAAGGTGTCGTGGTGGCCGGACCCGAGGTCCCCCTCCTTCGTGACGTCCGGGAGGCCTTCACGGGTGAGCCGGACCTTGAGGACCCCGTCGCGCTTGTCGCGCGAGAACTCCTCAAGAACCGGAACGTCCGCCCCCCCCGGTCGTCCGAGTGGCGTGTCGCAGAAGGGCTCCTTTACTACCGCGGTAAGGTCGTCGTACCGCGGAATAAGGACCTCCGGCGCCGAATCATCGCCCTGCACCACGACACCCGGGTCGCCGGACACGCCGGACGCTTCAAAACCCTCGAGCTCATCTCCCGGAATTACTGGTGGCCCCAGCTGTCCCGTCACGTCGGCCAATACGTCCGGACCTGCGATCCATGCAACCGGACGAAGGCGCTTCGGAAGCTGCCCCACGGAGAGCTCCACCCGACCGAAACCCCGGAAGAACGTTGGGACACCGTCTCGGTGGACTTCATCGTCGAGCTCCCAGACGCGCACGGGTTCGACGCGGTCATGGTCGTAGTCGACGTCCTGGGTAAGCGGGCCCATTTCAACGAGTGCCACACCGGCCTTGGCGCGGTCGGAGCCGCTCGGCTCTACTACCGGAACGTCTGGAGGCACCACGGAACCCCCCGGAAATACATCTCCGACCGTGGGCCGCAGTTCGTCGCGGAGTTCACCACGGAACTGTGGCGCCTCATCGGGATAGAACCAGCGACCTCCACCGCCTACCACCCGCAGACCGATGGCCAGACCGAACGCGTCAATCAGGAACTCGAGCAGTTCGTCCGGATCTTCACGAACTACAAACAAGACGACTGGGACGAGCTCCTCCCGGCCGCGGAGTTCGCGTACAACAACCACGTCCACTCCTCGACGCAGCAAGTCCCGTTCATGACGGACACCGGAAGGCTCCCCCGGATGGGATTTGAGCCCAACGGACTGCGCTCGAACGTGGAATCCGCGAACGAGTTCCGCGACCGGATCGCGTCCGGAGTCTCGGAAGCCAAAGCCGCGCTCGTTAAGGCCAAAGACGAGTTCAAGCTGTACTACGATCGCCGACGCACGCCCGCCCCGGAGATCAAAGTAGGCGACCGAGTCTGGCTAGACGCCTCCGACATCCGGACGACCCGTCCGTCCGTCAAATTCGCAGACAAACGCCTCGGCCCCTTCAAAGTCGTGAAGGTTGTCGGAAAGGGTGCGTACAAGCTCGAGCTCCCCCCCCGGTACTCCCAGCTCCACCCGGTCTTTCCGGTGGTGAAACTCCAGCTTGCGGAACCGGACCCGTTCCCCGGACGCCCCCGGAACGACGAACCCCCACCCGTCCTTCAGACGGACGACGACGTTCAATGGGAGGTCGAGGAGATCCTAGAAGCGAAGGTCCGTTATGGCAGCCTCTGGTACATGGTGCGGTGGAAAGGCTACGGCCCGGAACACAATAAATGGGTAAAGCACTCCGACGTCTTCGCTCGAGACGCCATCGAGGCCTACTATCGCCGCTACCCCAACGCCCCGCGCCGGATCGCCTCGGCCGCTTTCGACTCGCTCTCGTTCCGGAGGCGCGACGCCCAGGTCCGATTCATGTGTCGGGACGCCGCATTCCAAGGGGGGGGTGATGTCAGGGGAACCGCCCGTCCGTCCGTCCATCCGTCCGTCCGTCCGGCTCCGGCCCATCGCACTGCCCCGCTTCCTCGTCCGATCCTTCGTCCGGCCTCCGGACTCGCACCCCAGCCTGCGCCTCCATCCGGAACGTCACCTCCCGTCCCTCCGGACTCTGTTCCCTTCCGTCCGTCCGGCCGCTCTCACTGGCACGTGCTGTGTGATCAAGCTCGAGACCTCTGCCGATCCCTCCGGACACGTGCTACTGGCTAGTACTTAAAAAACCTCGCCTAGCGTGAGAATCCTCATCCTTTCTTCCCTTCGGATTCTCCCGCTAGGTGCGTATTCTAGAAACCTGTATTTAGTACCATTCAATTGAGTTGCTTCGGATTCTCCCGCTAGTCTCCCGCGCTCTGCGCCGAGCTGAGGTTGCCCTTACAGCTTCAACCAAAATCCGGGATCTTGCCAAGCTGGGTCGCTGGTCCAGCGGCCTTGATCCATCTCCCATTCAGCCGTACCCCAGGCGGGGTCGTCGAGCGGTTCGGGAGCTCCGCGTTGTTGGGCATACTCAGCAAGGTGGTCAAGATAGCGGCGGCGAGTGGAGCGGCGGCCGTCGGCACGCTGAATTTTGCTGAGGCGTTCAAGGCAGTACTGACGCAGAACTTTAGGGTCGCAGGTCATCAAATGGAAGGAAGGAGGAAAGAACGGAATAAAAACCTTGAATCACGCGCGCCTTGTCCCAAAACCAAGGCATTTCACCTGGATGTGAACATTGATAATTTGCCTCCCAAACCATCTCCAGACTGCATTGTACAGCTGCGTAGGGGGCAGCGAGAACAAGAGGATCTTGGGGTTCTTCGTCCGTGGCCATGAGGGACGATGTTTGGGATTGTATCATGAAATCACGCGATTATCACGAAATCACGGGACATTTGGGACATTTTTTCGCATGGCGACTGCCACAAAGCCAGCAAAGAAAAGGGGTTCGCCCAGTGCATTCCAAGGCCAGTGCGCTGTCTTTCTCGAGGGTTGGGGCGATGCCTATACCGAGGCGTCACACAAGAAAACCACCATGAGCATCTGGAACAGGCTTTTCACACAATATTGGCTGAATTTTCACTGGTGCACGCCTCTGAATGTGGATCCAACTGAGCCTATTCTAATTGACACCTCGGTGGACTGGGTTGCGCCACCTACGCCAAAAGAAGTGTTGACAACGGAGGAGCAAAAGAAGAAGACCGAGGTGATGCAAGAGGTTCAGAAGGTGAGCTACGCGCCTTTGAACGCGTTTTTCTTGTTTCCCGACGTGATTTTTGTCGGCTGACCCTGATATATTGCATAGAAAATAAAAACTTGGTTCAACCATCGCTGCACGTCAATGGGTCTGACGGGAAACCCGTGGACGCTGTTTTTGAAGGACTTGCGTCGGCCCGAAGGGCCTGCCCCGAAACACCTTGTGGGTCACCAGTTCTACATGCAGCACCCAGATTTCAAGGAGAAGGTTCATCAAGAGTACGCGGCCAAATACCCCGACACACCAAAGGCCCAGCAGCTCAACGTGAAGTGCAAAGTGGCGCAGACTTTATGGGATGCCGAGAGCGAGGATGTGAAAAGTAGACTGCTGGCGGAGGCCAAAGAGAGCCACGCTGCGCTGTTGGACGCGTACAACAATTCCATGGAGGGTTTGCCCTCAATCGATGAGGAAGAGCGGGAGATGTAAGCATGATCTTCTTTTGAGAAGGATGTTGTGATTCTGAATGATTTGCTGTTTTTAGCGCACGGGAACGTTTCTCTTCGGTGGCTACGCCCCTGCTTGTTGCGCTGGCTGAATACACAGGGTATAAGCTCACCTTGCTAGCGGGACGAGTTGCGGACGATAATGATATACAAGTTTTGGGGTAAGCAATGGACGGTTTCCCTCCTGTGAAATGAATGTGGGCTGATTTTTTATTCTTACTACAGCTTGAATACCGGGAAAGCAAACGACAAGACTTTTCCAGACTGGGATCCGAAAGTCTATACGTCTACGCTGCAAGGTTTCTCTCGCTTCGTTTGGGCAAGTCGTGATGGTAAGTCAGGCGGAATAAATATGAATTTTACAAGACCTGACTAAATTTCCAGAAGCGACAACGCCACCAGCCATGAACCCCGTTCCTGTCCCGACTAGCACAGCACCCGTCAGAGAAGCTGACCCCAATAGCACAGGGCCTGTGCTCTCCGGCGCTGGACCAGCACCATCCACTCCTCCTCCATCGACAGCGCCTCCTCCATCGACGGTGCCTCCTCCATCGACAGCGTCTCCTCCATTGACGGCGCTATCCTTGGAACCATTTCAACATAAAGTAGGGGACGTAAACGACGAACAGTAGGAAAGAATAAAGGTTAAATTATAATTAATTAAAACTTAACACTCCTTCGGCAACCGGAGACATGGAAGTCGATGATCCCCCTCCTCAAGATGAGGAAGGCGAGGCCCAACACGTGGATGGCCTGACCAGCTGGGCTGCGTACGCGGCAGATGAGTTGGAGGGGAGGATCGTCAACCCCCCTCTGATGCGCAGGACATTGGCATTGCCGGCTCAGGCAATGTGCGATGAGGTGGCACGCCTGTGGCGCATGACAACGTACGAGCTTATGTGTGAGAACAACATTGCCGCCCGGCAGGAGCTGGTCCACGATCTAGGCCTGGATGTGCCCTTCGACGAGTGGATGGGTCGCAAAAACAAGGGTCGGAAAGTAGGGGAGAAGTCGGGGGGGAAGGGAATGGGAGGGGGCAAAGCGAAGCGGAGGAAGGGAGGTGACGGGGATGACAAGGAAGAGGAAGGTGAAGGCAAGGGGGGCGTGGACGAAGATGAAGAAGACGAGGATGGGGAAGAAGATGAGGAAGACCCTTCGCCGCGCATGGCCCGCCCTCAGCGCACAAAACCCGCCGTGTGTCGCCCTTTGCCTAAGGAATGGGTCAAGAAAGCTAAAAAAGAATTAGAGGAACGTGACCTTGGTGCTCAATGGGTCGAGCTCGTCAACCAGTGGTTCTTGTGCAAGGAGGGGAAGGGCTTCGTTTCACCAGTAAGGGTTCTCTGTTGTGTTTACACGTTACATTGATGATTTATTGATTTATTGACAGCCGAAAGGACACTCCGCCAAGCTGTGACCGCCTCAAGTCAAGGCGTGGGTCCAGAGGGCGAGGACTGGTACTCCAGACATCAAGGACGTGCAACGCTTCACACAGGAGTGGGCTGCATGGTGGGTGGATATCAATCCCGTGTGGCGCAAGACTACGCTGCCCATGGCCAAGAAGAATGGGCCATGGGAATATATGGACCTTCCGGGGCCGAACGGCTTTTTGAATGTGCTCATGTGTTTGAAGTGGTGGAGGGAGAGGTTGGACAAGGATTCAGACGAATGGACCAGCGCTGTCGACGATGTAACGTGGGTGCTCAAGAGGATGAATAAGTAGGCTTTTTTTTCAGGCGGCGCAGAGGTACGAACTGACTAGTTTCTGATTTTTTAGTGTCCCGGAAACCACCGAAACCTCCATTACTGAGGTCAATAGGGCCGCCGCCGCTACCGTCACATCTAGCGGCACCTCATTGTCTACCACCGCATGTGCGACTAGCAGCGATGCTACCAGGAATGTCGCCCTCGTAGCTGTCACGCCTACCAACACCCTATCGCCCAGCGTTTTGTCTGCCGCCGCATCGTCTACCCCTACCGCTGGATCTGCAGCCAACAGCAATGCTTCCACGAATGCCGCTGCTGGGCCTGCTACACCTATCGATGTCACCGCTAAGGCGGCCGCCCTGTCCGCTTCACGTGCTGCAGCTGCCACCGCTGAGATGGTCCTCAATGCGCGTGAAACACCACCGCCGGAGGTGATGGGGGCCATGCAGGATACCATGGCCACAAACACAGCAGCCAGGATCGACCAAGACGGCCCTGCCACCGGGTGCATGCCAGATGCCGATCGCGTGCTTGGCGGTGGACCTGGAGGGCAAACCATTCACCCCCGGCAGCTAAACCCGCTGCGGCGGAGGGGGAGGGGGTCCGGGCGTCGAAACATGCGAGGCTGGAGGCCGAAGGTTTTACGCCAGAGGAAATTGAGGAGATGCTGGAAGATGAAGAGGCCGGGTGCGACGAGGACGAGATGGAGGAATAGGGGGAGAAACGGTGGGGCAGGAGGGATGCGCGTGCGGAAAATGGGCGTGGGAAAATGGGCGCGGGCGCGTCAAATGGGCGCGCAGGTCGCGGCAGGGAGATTCGGCAAACATACGTGGTAGGCGTCGCATGGTGTGGTAATAGTGTGGTACTGTGCGGGGTGCGGGAAATTGCCCCCGATTTTTTGTGCTCGAGCCCCTGTCTTTTTGTTTCGTAATACCAGCACGTGCGCACGCTAATGGAAGAAAATATATATTTAGTGCAATAAATGCAATAATATATTAACGGATACCTGGGACAGCGGCGGGATGCCTGCTGAAGTTCCATCAGCGCGTCAAGGCACGCGCATAACCTGTTATATCAGCCTATGTGGCTGTACGGGAACACCCCAGAGATAACGCATTAAGCCCGTGGGATGGTGCCCAGGTTTAACGTGTTATCCTGACCATATGAGCTGGCGAGTGAGTAGCCATAAACAGTCCTCCTCATCGGCTCCGTTAATCCAGACGCCTAGATACTGATCATACGCGTCCAGGATAACATCGTCTCTGGTGGGTGCGGGAAGGTCGTCTCGAGAGACGATGGTGGCTATCGTCACCCAGGCTTGCTTCTCCCGTAACCATTGACTCATTTCCACGAGACTGTCTACGGCATCCTCATACGTCTGTACTTGACGGAGGAGCTCGAAGGGGCGGTTCGAGGCAGGATATCGAGGCCGATCGCAGGTCAGCTTGAAACACCGGTTCTCGACACGCGAGTGCAATTGAGCAACTTGATTCTCGAGATCGCAGTTAAACTGCTGCAGTCAATCGACATGGGAGGGAGAAATGCAGCCATGAACGTGGCCTTCAGAGGGGTCTTCCCAGACGGAGTACGCGGCGACGTACTCGACGTCGGAATTGAGGCATTGTGTCTTGCGCGTGATGAAACCCAGCCAGGGCTTGGACGCACGGTACGCCTGGGGCGCTCTCCTGAAGTCAGCCGGCCCACTGTACCCGTTGTAACGTCGTTGCGCGCGATCGGCAGCGCGGGGAACCGGATCCAGAGGAGGGAAGACTCCGGGGTAGAAGGGATCTTGCAGGGAGTTGGGGCTCCAAATTAAATACGATCGCCCCCCAACGCAGACCAGACGAGAATGGTATGCACAAATTGTGGGCAGTTGGAACCCGAGCGTGTCGTCTACGAACGGAAGGTTGCGGTATCCGTGACTGCTACGGAGACGCCGGGTCGAGTACGTACGGGTGTCGCTTCCAAGCGCGACGGGGCTAATGTTAGCTGTGTTAGATAAATCGGAGTCCATCTTGTTATCCGATAGCGAGGGTCTTGAGCCGGAGGGACAGAGTTCTGTGAAGGAACTTGGACGTCCGAAGAAAGTAGGGGAAGACGACAAGAAAAAGAATTTCAAAGATGCGAAGTAAATAAAGCTAAATTATCCCACGCGTCCGGATCTACCGGTCCGACTAGATAAGGCTGAGCGTCAAGCGCCCATAAAGATAACGCGATATCACAGGCGCTTGAGGGCTAGATATTCACGACGCAGTTCGGGGGCGTTACGAAGCTCGTATTCTGAAACCCACGAGTCTTCGGAGGGGTCGAACCCTCTCCATCGCACCAAATACATGTGACGATTCCCGTCCTTGCACTTGGTCAATTGGTGTCCCAGAATTGCTTCCACCTCGTATTCTTCCGACGCATTGAGTAGGTCTCGAGTGGGAGGTAGAACGACCCTCTCTCCGTATTCGGGAGAGGATTGGCGGTACTTGCGCAAATGGGAAAGGTTAAAGACTGGGTGCATGGGGTAGTTATCAGGTAACCGGAGGCGATAGACCAGGGGGTTAACCCTTTCTATCACCTCGAACGGTCCAATAGTGCGCTGCACTAATTTGCGCCCGTGTCCTTCCACCTTGACTAACTTGAGCGTGTGGGGATTGACTAAGGCGAGGTCTCCTGGCTGCAGTTCAACTACAGCTTTACGACCCTTATTATAAGCTCGTGCCTGCCGCTCCTGAGCGAGAACGAGAGCATCCCTGGCTCTCTGTCTGTACGAATTGATCGTGGCGACGTAGTCTTCCACCTTCTGGCTGGCCATGAAGGGTCGGTTTACCGGGTCGCATCCTGGCACGAGGATTCCGGTGGTGGTGCGAGGTTGGTATCCGAACAAAAGGAAATCTGGGGTAAACCTCGTGGAAGAATGGATGGAAGAGTTGTAAGCATGGGCAGCCTCACCGAGCCATCGAGCCCAGGAGGTTCTGTCACCAGTGACATAAGCCCGTAGCATTTGCTCAATTGTAGCATTCAGTACTTCCGTCTGCCCGTCGGTTTGAGGGTGGTGAGAGGAGGATAGGGCCATAACTCTGCCGTAGTATTCAAATACGGAACTGTCAGGGGAACCGCCCGTCCATCCGTCCGTCTGTCCGTCCGTCCAGCTCCGGCCCATCGCACTGCCCCACTGCCTTGTCCGATCCTTCGTCCAACGCCCCTCTCGCGTCCGGCCTCGCCCGACCGTCCGGCCTTCCGTACAGAACCTCAGGCTGCACGTCCGCCCGGAACATCGTCCCCCGTCCCTCCGGACTCCATTCCCCTCCGTCTCCCCTCGTCCGGTCGCTCGCACTGGAACGTGCTATGTGATCAAGCTCGGGACCACTGCCGATCACTTCGGACACGTGCTACTGGCTAGTACCTATAAAAACCTCGCCTAGCGTGGGAATCCTTATCCTTTCTTCTCTTCGGATTCTCCCGCTAGTTCCTGCGCTCCCACGCCGAGCTGAGGTTGCCCTTACAGCAGAAGAAAGGATCTAAGGGATCAACCGGTCAAGATTGCGAAGTTCGGTGTAGACTCGGATTCGGACCGCTACGCTAGCGCTCCGGCCTCCCCCACTTCCAATCTCGACCCCTCCTCCTTGATGGATGCCCCGACGCCCGGAAACGGGGCCGCGCAACCCGAGCTCCCGGATGTTCACATCCCGGACTCGGCTTCCGACCCAGCGACCCGGCTGACAGCAGTAGAAGACTCTCTTGCAAATATCGAAGGCTTACTCCGCCGTGTTCTACACAACAGCCAAAATCCACCCGCAGCTGCCCCCGTCCCTGCCGCTCTGGCTCCGGCGGTGGGTCCAGACTTCACCTCCCTCACCCCCACAGCAAAATCGGTTCTCCGACCAAACCTCCCGGCCGTTTTCGACGGCGAACGGACACAAGGACGGATGTTCCTCCACTCCGTCCTCACATACCTCCGACTGGTTCCGGAAGCCTTCATGGTCCACGGACAGGTCGTCGAGGAAAAACTCGTGCGGTACGCCATGTCCTTTATGGCGCGAGACGCGGCCGGACGATGGGCCGAACGACAGTCCGCAATCGTTCCGTTCCCATTCCCGTCCTGGTCGGAATTCGAGTCCGAGTTCCGGCTCCAGTTCGTCGAAGAAAACGAGCAAGACCAAGCTCTCCTCCGACTGGAGACCCACGGCTACTACCAAGGCTCTCGCGATGTCTACCGGTACACGGACGACTTCGAGGAACTCGCAGCCACGGCCAGATACACGGACCCGCTCGTCCGTGTCACCAAGTACCGCGCCGGGCTCGACCCGCAGATTAACACGGCGATCACCACGTCCGGGACCGCTCCGACACTGTTGGACTACGCCGGATGGCGTCTCCACGCCTTCCGCCAATACGACACCCTCGCCCGCGTCCGAGCGGGAGTACCCCCGACTCGCGCCCCGGCTCCGGCCGCACGCCCCCGCACTGGGATGTTCATCCCAGTCCCCTCCTTCACACCCGCTCCCAAAGCCGCGCCGGCGCCCACCCTTCTGCCCGGCATTCCGATGGATGTCGACCGGACCCGCGCGCGCTTCACGCCCCGCGCTTGCTTCCGCTGCGGTGCGGCCGGACACCTCGCCCGAGACTGCCCGACTCCCTCGGATGTCCGACACGTGGATGTCCTATACGAGGTCGTCCGCCAGCTCAGTGACGATCTCCTCAGAGAGCTCTTCGCGCGCCTCTCCACCACCGCTGGACTTCCGACCGAACCGGGAACTGAAGACACAGAGCCGGAGGGTTTTCCGGACACGGCCGAGTGAGCGGTGCACCCTCGGTCGCGTCCCCCAATCGTTACTCCTGCTTGTACAAAGATATACCCAATAAATCAGCAGTTGAAACGCCAGACGCACCCCCCGTTCCGGCTTCCGCCCCCGGGCCGGAGCCCCCTATTCCCGCCCCGGAGGCAAAAACCCCTTCCATTCCCCGCATCCGCCGCCCGAGGTGGGAGCGCGAACTACCCCGGCAGTACGTTATTGATTCCGTTGAGGGCCGGAACTCCCTACACATTCCGTTGGAGATGCAGTCGGTAGAGACCGCGGCTACGATGTCCGTGAAGGGTCTGGTCAACTGCGGAGCGACCGGAGACTTCATCGACTCGGAGTACGTGATCTCCCGTAACCTTCCTGTCCGGAAGCTCTCTCAGCCCATCCCGGTCCTCAACGTCGACGGTACGCCCAATGCGTCCGGAGGCATTTCCGGCGTAGTCGATATGGTCGTCAACTACAAGGGACACTCCGAACACATCCAGCTCGCGGTGACGCGGCTCGGAAAGCAGCACGTCATCCTCGGCTACTCCTGGCTCCAGAAGCACAACCCGGAGATCGACTGGGCGACCAAGGAAGTCCGGATGACCCGCTGCCCGACCAGCTGCAGCACTTGCCGGGAGGAGCTCCGCACCGCCCGTCGCAGCGCGAAGATCTCCGCTGCGATTCTCCGGCAGCTCCGCGAAGGTCCCGCCCCGTCTGTCTGCGCCATCGACTCGGAGGAGTGGTGCGGAGATGACGGGTACGACCCGGACGACGACGGAGATGACTTTCCGGACCTCACTCCGGACCCGGACAACGATGACAACGATGACGAGCTCGAGGAAGGCGACCGGATCCTCTACACCGTGTTCGCTCCGGCCGAAGAAATCTGCGCGGGCAGCACCGTCTCTCAACGGCTCGCAGAGGCCTTCGCCCGGAACTCGGCCCTGCCTAGGACTTCAGTTCCGGCCTGGGTCGAGGATTTCTCCGACGTTTTCGACAAGGAATCGTTTGACGCGCTGCCGGAACGTCGGACATGGGACCACACCATTGAACTCGTCCCGGACACGAAACCGGCCAACTGCAAGGTCTACCCGATCTCCCCCCTCGAACAGAAGGAACTCGACGCGTTCATTGAGGATGGGTTGAGCACCGGACGGATCCGCCCGTCCAAGTCCCCGATGGCGTCTCCGGTCTTCTTCATCAAAAAGAAGGACGGAAGCCTCCGGTTTGTCCAGGACTATCGGGCGCTCAACGCGATGACCGTAAAGAACCGGTACCCGCTCCCGTTGATTAACGACCTCATTAACCGCCTGAAGGGAGCTCGGTTCTTCACGAAACTCGACGTCCGCTGGGGCTTCAACAACGTCCGGATCCGGGGAGGCGACGAGTGGAAGGCCGCGTTCCGTACCAACCGGGGGCTCTTTGAGCCGCTGGTGATGTACTTCGGCCTTACCAACTCTCCGGCCACGTTCCAGACGATGATGAACGACATCTTCCAGGACCTCATCCTGTCCGGAGACGTCATAGTATATCTCGACGACATCCTCATCGCTCACTCTGACCTCGCACGCCACCGGGAGATCGTCCGAGAAGTTCTCCAACGGCTCCGGGCACACAAGCTTTACCTCCGGCCGGAGAAGTGCGAGTTCGAGAAGTCGTCGATCGAGTACCTCGGCGTCATCATCTCGCACAACCACGTCGAAATGGACCCGGTCAAGGTCGCCGGAGTCGCCGCCTGGCCCGCTCCGGAGAACAAGAAGGACGTGCAGCAGTTCCTTGGCTTCACGAACTTCTACCGGAGGTTCATCCGGGCGTTCTCGGACATCGCGCGGCCCCTCTTCGACCTCACAAAGAAGAGCATCGTGTGGACCTGGACCGCTGCCGCCTTCCAAGCCCTCAAGGATGCGGTGACCGCGGAGCCCGTCTTGGTCCGGCCCGACGAGTCGCGTCCGTACCGGGTCGAGGCGGACAGCTCCGACTACGCTACCGGGGCCGTCCTGTCTCAGCCGGACGTGAACGGAAAGTGGCATCCGGTCGCGTTCTACTCCAAGAGTCTGAGTGACGTCCAACGCAACTACGAGATCCACGACAAGGAAATGCTTGCGATCATCCGAGCCCTAGAGGAGTGGCGACACTTCCTCGAAGGTACGCAGCATCCGGTCGAGATCTGGACGGATCACAAAAACCTGGAGTACTTCCGGAAGGCACAGAACTTGAACCGGAGGCAGGCGCGGTGGTCCCTGTACCTGTCCCGGTTTGACTTCGCGCTCCATCACCAGCCCGGCCGCCTCATAGGTCGTCCGGATGCGCTGTCCCGTCGCCCGGACCACGGAGTCGGCTCGGACAACACGGACGTTACCCTTCTCCGTCCGGACTTGTTCCACGTCCGTGCACTGGAAGGTGTCGTGATTACCGGGCCCGAGGTTACCCTCCTTCGTGACGTCCGGGAGGCTTTCGCGGGTGAACCGGACCTTGAGGACCCCGTTGCGCTTGTCGCGCGGGAACTCCTCAAGAACCGGAATGTTCACTCCCCCGGTCGTCCGAGTGGCGCATCGCGGAAGGGCTCCTTCACTACCGCGGTAAGATCGTTGTACCGCGGAATAAGGACCTCCGACGCCGGATCATTGCCCTACACCACGACACTCGGGTCGCCGGACATGCCGGACGCTTCAAAACCCTCGAGCTCATCGCCCGGAATTACTGGTGGCCCCAGCTGTCCCGCCACGTCAGCCAATGTGTCCGGACTTGCGACCCGTGCAACCGGACAAAGGCGCTTTGGAAGCTACCCCACGGGGAACTCCACCCGACTGAGATTCCGGAAGAACGCTGGGACACCGTCTCGGTGGACTTCATCATTGAGCTCCCGGACGCGCACAGGTTCGACGCGGTCATGGTTGTGGTTGACGTCTTGGGTAAGCGGGCCCACTTCAACGAGTGCCACACCGGCCTCGGCGCTGTTGGAGCCGCTCGGCTCTATTACCGGAACGTCTGGAGGCACCACGGAACCCCCCGGAAGTACATCTCCGACCACGGATCGCAGTTCATCGCAGAGTTCACCACGGAGCTGTGGCGCCTTATTGGAATAGAGCCCGCGACCTCCACCGCCTACCACCCGCAAACCGACAGCCAGACCGAGCATGTCAACCAGGAGCTCGAGCAGTTCGTCCGGATCTTCACGAACTACAAACAGGACGACTGGGACGAGCTCCTTCCGGCCGCGGAGTTCGCGTACAACAACCATGTCCACTCTTCGACGCAGCAAGTCCCGTTCATGACGGACACCGGAAGGCTCCCCCGGATGGGGTTCGAGCCCAACGGATTGCGCTCGAGCATAGAATCCGCGAACGAGTTCCGAGACCGGATCGCGTCCGGAGTTTCGGAAGGCTCGTCAAAGCCAAGGACGAGTTCAAACTGTACTACGATCGCCGACGCACGCCCACCCCGGAGATCAAAGTAGGCAACCGAGTCTGGCTGGATGCCTCCGACATCCGGACGACCCGTCCGTCCGTCAAATTCACGGACAAACGCCTCGGCCCCTTCAAAGTCGTGAAGATCGTCAGAAAGGGTGCGTACAAACTCGAGCTTCCCCCGCGGTACTCCCAGCTCCACCCGGTCTTCCCGGTGGTGAAACTCCAGCTTGCGGAACCGGATCCGTTTCCCGGATGCCCCCGGAACAACGAACCCCCGTCCGTCCTCCAGACAGACCGTGACGTTCAATGGGAGGTTGAGGAGATCCTAGAAGCGAAGGTCCGTTATGGCAGCCTCTGGTACATGGTGCGGTGGAAAGGCTACGGCCCGGAACACAATAAATGGGTAAAGCACTCCAACATCTTCGCCAAAGACGCCATTGACGCCTATTATCGACGCTACCCCAATGCCCCGCGCCGGATCGCCTCGGCCGCATTCGACTCGCTCTCATTCCGGAAGCGCCACGCCCATGTCCGATTCATGCGTCGGGACGCCGCATTCCAAGGGGGGGGGTGATGTCAGGGGAACCGCCCATCCATCCGTCTGTCCGTCCGTCCATCCGTCCGGCTCCGGCCCATCACACTGCCCCACTCACCTGAAGCTACCACAATTCCTAACTAACTTGTCAGAGAGTCACGCCTGTACGATCTGACAAGTTAGTTAGGTTCCCAGACCCAGAAAGCTACCACCGATGTCCGGGTGGTGGGGGGCCTACCACCAGTACATTTGGGGGAGAAATTTTTGATTTTTGGTGGTAAAAAAACACCCTAGATTTGAACTGATTGGAGTCCGTTAGAGCAGTCACAAACCAATCTAATGGAAGTTCTACCACCATTACCATCTGACCCTAACCAAAAGTAATCAATGTTGGGTCACATTTGGGAGGGTGGTTACATTTGTTTGTGACTTAGTCCAAATACCACTGCTACCACAGAGTGCCATCACAAAAGTCAGTAAATTTTGTGACCCACCCAAAATACCATCTGTACCACAGATATGATTTGGGATGTCAGTAAATTTTGTGACCTGGCTAACGTACCATCTATACCACGGACATTGTTTCAAAAGTCAGTAAATTTTGTGACCTGGCTAATGTACCATCTGTACCATGGACATTGTTTTGAAAGTCAGTAAATTTTGTGACCTGGCTAACATACCACCACTACCATGGATACTCTCTTGGAAGTCAGTACAATTTGTGACCCCCCTATATTACCACTCATACCACAGACCCATTTTGGAAGGTCAGTAAATTTTGTGATTTCTTTGCTACACTGCCACAGATCTTCCCTAAAACACTTCAAATATCTTTCCAGTGCAAGTTACCACTGATACCACATTGAATGAATATTTTATTGCTATTTATTGCCGGGTTTGGGAAAGTATTTTGCATTTTGCGCAACAACCAAGCCACTGATTACAAAACTGATTGGACAGCCAGATTGAGCATTTTTGGCTCTACAACTTTGGTTTTAACTTTATTTTTGGAGTTTTTGACGTCGCAAGACTCCCAGGCTGACATATTTCTCTTTTGGGCCACTATGCCCTTTGCCCAAAATGGAAATATGTTGTTTTTGCCATTGCTTGGGTGCAGATTGGCCATTTTCCTTGGTTTAACTTTGTACTGGTAATACTTTGCAGATGTGGATGGGGTCTGAGTCACATTGTGAGGTAGAGAAGCAAGGTAACATAGCCATCATGTCTGAACTTGGAAATGTATTTCGCATTTTGCACCACAACCAGGGCAGTGATGGCAAAATGGATTGGACAGCTGGATAGCGCTGAAAAGGCTCTACAACTTTGGTTTTGACTCTATTTTTGGGTTTTTTGGCGTCTCAGAGTCTTCAAGGCTGACATATTTCCTTTTTTAGCCACTACGCCTTTCGCCCAAAAAGGAAATTCTTCGTTTTTGCCCTAGTTTGGGCGCACTTTGGTCGTTTTCCTTCATTTAACTTTACAGTTATCATCTTTCATGGATGTGGATGAGGTTTATATCACATTTTGAGGCAGGGACACAAGGTAATATATACATAATGTCTGAACTTGAAAAATTCGATCCCTGCTATCCTTACCTCACACATAACCATAACCAGCTGTCAGAAGTCTCAGGATGGTATCATGTCATCATTAGACAGTGCCTTCACCTATCCTTACCTTACTACAGGCCTCGTATAGATGGATTTTGAGGACATAAAGTATTCTGTGTCCTATTGTGCTGACCACCAAACCAACTACATAGGACAATTACAATAACATGCCCAAACCACCAGAGCCCAAAATTTACTTCAATATATAGTCAGAACCATGAGAATTGTGAAATGTCAGTTTCCCATCAAATTACTAATCAGGGGCCGAGGAGCATATCTGGTGCCAAATGAATGTTAGAAGTGAGAACCTGCAAAGTAAAACACCAATCCCAAGCTTTATTTCATCCATTTTGGTCAAGATTTGAGCCAATTGTGTTTTGGTCAGTGCGCAGCCTAGAGGCAATAATTTGCAGTAAAGCCCTCATGCCCCAAAACACCATTTGGTGGAAACTTGACCAAATTCCTTCAAATAAAGTTGAATATTGTTAATTCACAGTGGCAAATGCTGTTTATAAGCTTTTCTTTGCATTATATGCAGTGCTTGAGGCCCTATTTAATAAATGATCAAAAATTGTCACCTCACATATCTCAACTTCAAGTCGATGTTTTGCTTTGATTTTTGGTTCATTCAATGTGGTATACCTTGTGCAACTCTGGGGAGGGTTTGGATCTTGTTTTAATACCACCAGGCAGCCTGAATACAGAGAATATATTGTTGAAGCTTGAACAGCACCAAACTCCCTCTGTAGTTGACTAAGGAGAAATAGCAGGCTCAAAAACATGTTCATACATCCCACATATCATGTGGGACAATTGTAAATGTACACCACATAAGGGAAAGGCAGGGAATACACCAAATCAGTGAATACTTTATGTCCTCAAAATCCATCTATACGAGGCCTGTAGTAAGGTAAGGATAGGTGAAGGCACTGTCTAATGATGACATGATACCATCCTGAGACTTCTGACAGCTGGTTATGGTTATGTGTGAGGTAAGGATAGCAGGGATCGAATTTTTCAAGTTCAGACATTATGTATATATTACCTTGTGTCCCTGCCTCAAAATGTGATATAAACCTCATCCACATCCATGAAAGATGATAACTGTAAAGTTAAATGAAGGAAAACGACCAAAGTGCGCCCAAACTAGGGCAAAAACGAAGAATTTCCTTTTTGGGCGAAAGGCGTAGTGGCTAAAAAAGGAAATATGTCAGCCTTGAAGACTCTGAGACGCCAAAAAACCCAAAAATAGAGTCAAAACCAAAGTTGTAGAGCCTTTTCAGCGCTATCCAGCTGTCCAATCCATTTTGCCATCACTGCCCTGGTTGTGGTGCAAAATGCGAAATACATTTCCAAGTTCAGACATGATGGCTATGTTACCTTGCTTCTCTACCTCACAATGTGACTCAGACCCCATCCACATCTGCAAAGTATTACCAGTACAAAGTTAAACCAAGGAAAATGGCCAATCTGCACCCAAGCAATGGCAAAAACAACATATTTCCATTTTGGGCAAAGGGCATAGTGGCCCAAAAGAGAAATATGTCAGCCTGGGAGTCTTGCGACGTCAAAAACTCCAAAAATAAAGTTAAAACCAAAGTTGTAGAGCCAAAAATGCTCAATCTGGCTGTCCAATCAGTTTTGTAATCAGTGGCTTGGTTGTTGCGCAAAATGCAAAATACTTTCCCAAACCCGGCAATAAATAGCAATAAAATATTCATTCAATGTGGTATCAGTGGTAACTTGCACTGGAAAGATATTTGAAGTGTTTTAGGGAAGATCTGTGGCAGTGTAGCAAAGAAATCACAAAATTTACTGACCTTCCAAAATGGGTCTGTGGTATGAGTGGTAATATAGGGGGGTCACAAATTGTACTGACTTCCAAGAGAGTATCCATGGTAGTGGTGGTATGTTAGCCAGGTCACAAAATTTACTGACTTTCAAAACAATGTCCATGGTACAGATGGTACATTAGCCAGGTCACAAAATTTACTGACTTTTGAAACAATGTCCGTGGTATAGATGGTACGTTAGCCAGGTCACAAAATTTACTGACATCCCAAATCATATCTGTGGTACAGATGGTATTTTGGGTGGGTCACAAAATTTACTGACTTTTGTGATGGCACTCTGTGGTAGCAGTGGTATTTGGACTAAGTCACAAACAAATGTAACCACCCTCCCAAATGTGACCCAACATTGATTACTTTTGGTTAGGGTCAGATGGTAATGGTGGTAGAACTTCCATTAGATTGGTTTGTGACTGCTCTAACGGACTCCAATCAGTTCAAATCTAGGGTGTTTTTTTACCACCAAAAATCAAAAATTTCTCCCCCAAATGTACTGGTGGTAGGCCCCCCACCACCCGGACATCGGTGGTAGCTTTCTGGGTCTGGGAACCTAACTAACTTGTCAGATCGTACAGGCGTGACTCTCTGACAAGTTAGTTAGGAATTGTGGTAGCTTCAGGTGGCCCCACTGCCTCGTCCGATCCTTCGTCCAACGCCCCTCGCGCGTCCAGCCTTGCCCGACCGTCCGGCCCCACCCGATCGTCCGGCCTTCCGTACAGAACCTCAGGCTGCACGTCCGCCCGGAACATCGTCCCCCGTCCCTCCGGACTCTGTTCCCCTCCGTCTCCCCTCGTCCGGTCACTCGCACTGGAACGTGCTATGCGATCAAGCTCGGGACCACTGCCGATCACTTCGGACACGTGCTACTGGCTAGTACCTATAAAAACCTCGCCTAGCGTGGGAATCCTTATCCTTTCTTCTCTTCGGATTCTCCCGCTAGTTCCCGCGCTCCCGCGCCGAGCTGAGGTTGCCCTTACAGGAACGCCAGAATACGGTAGCCCACCGGGCGTCTCGGTCCGCGATAACTCTTGCTGGCAACCCATACACGTTGACTACCCGCTCCAGGAAGATGCGGGCAAATCCTTCTTGAGTCAGCTTGTTATGGGTGGGTACAATTATGGCGTATTTCGTGAGCTTGTCCATGATAACCAAGATGGCTGTATACTTCTCTGGACTGGAAGGGGGTAGTCCCGTAATAAGATCCAGGGAAACCGTAGCGAAGGGCCTGCTAGGAATATGGGCAGGCCGTAGTCCTCCCATCGCTGCACGTTTGTCTTCCTTGATCTTCTGACAGACATCACAAGACGGTCCGAACTCCTCTACATCCTTGTCCATACGCGGCCAATACAGGATTTCTCTAAGCCGAGCGAGGAAACGGTGGGGTCCGGCGTGAGCACTTTTGAAGGCTGAATCATGTACCCATTTCAAGACGGCAGGGACTTGTGACCTTGGAACGCAGAGCCGAGGATTCCAGTCTGCGTCGATAAAGTATAATAGTCTGTTCTTTCCCTTCTGGAAATGCGAAGGGGTAAGAAGGGTCTCAGGGTTCGGTGCCGTGTCCATGAAATGTTTACGAAAAACAGTATCGGAGCGGTAACCTTCCGAGATCTCCTTCAGGAATTGAGGACTAGCTGCGAATAGGATATGGGACCTGTTCTCCCAGTTCTCTTCCAGAGCGTCCGTCGGGGGTTTGACTCCTGCGGGGTATGTCCAATGGTTGCTAGCCGGAAAGGGGAGGTCGTCCAGAGGAGACACGCCCAGCTCAGGGATCTCAACTTCTGGTTCCTCTATTCTGTCCTGAGCCTTAGCTTGGCTACGTGTAAGGATGGGATAGGCATCGTAGTTCTCGATTACATCCTCCCACCAGATGGCCGAAAACGCGGCCTTGGGTGCTCGGGTCGCGTCCTCTCTCGCTTCAAACTCTTGGGCTCGCTCAAGCTTGGATTCCTCCTGTACTATGGGCACCTCGTCATCCCGGATCAGCGAGCTGTGCGGCGGAACCCGTGGCAAACGGGACAGTGGATCGACGTTGGAGTGGACTCATCCCGGACGGTGCGCTATCCTAAGTCCTGGATACGCTGTGAATACAGCCCCCCATGCCGCTAGCCCCCGATTAGCGTTCTCGTACACCCGCGCCCACTGCAGCGTGGCGTGGTTGGTTATCAAAATCACCTTCTCCCCCTCAATAAAAGGCTGGAACTTCACCAGCCCTTCCTTCGCGCCCAGCGCTTCGCATTCTGTGGCGCTGTAGTTCCGCTCTGCGGGTTTCAGAGACCGGCTCCAATAAGCAATGACACGCTCAACGTGTACAATGGTGTCATTGAATTCTGCACTCCACTGGTCGGGCTCGGGGAGTTCGACCACGTTGTCCATGAGGTGAGTGAAGAGGCGGGGCACTGGTAGCTTAGCCTCCCAAGCTCCCCGTAGGCGATTATAAGCGGAGGTACCCTTCAGGTCCTTCACGCTTATCGGCTGTACCTGCTGCAGGCTGGTACCTATGGCGAAATCGGAGGTGTCTGTATACAGTCGGTAGGGAAGGCCCTGTATGGCGTGACCCAAAATAGGCGCGCTCGCCAACGCATCCTTGGCTTGCTGGAAGGCTATCTCGTGCTCCGCCTTCCAGATGAACTTCACATCCTTCTTCAACAGTGCGAACAGCGGAGCGGCGATGTAGGCGTAAAAGGGGATGTACTGAGCGAAGTACACACACATGCCCAAGAACTTCTGTAGGTCGGAGACGTGTGTAGGCCTAGCAATTTCTTGTATCGCTGCGACCTTTTCCTGGTGGGTGGAGAGCCCGAGTCTCAACACCTTTTGTCCCAGGAGAAGGATAGATGAATATCCCACGTAGCATTTTGGCGGCGAGAGAGTAATCCCGGCCTTAGCGATCGCTCCGAGTACTTTGTCCAAGTGCACTAAGTGCTCTTCCCAACTCTTGGAAAACACGACAATATCATCGATGTATACAAGGGTGAAAAGCCACAGGTAAGGGGCTAGCGCTCCCTGCATGACACACTGAAATATAGACGGTCCATTTCGTAACCCGAATGGCATCCTCTTGAATTGCCACAGCCCTTGATGGGACCTGAACGCGGTCTTTTCTTTGTCTTTCTCGTCCATTTTGAGCTGCGTGAAACCGGCGAGGGCGTCGAAGGAGGATAGGACTTGCGCCCCACTCAACGCTTGCAGGATCTCACTCTGCCGCGGAATGGGGAACTCATCCGGAATTGTACGTTCGTTGAGCTTGCAATAATCCACGCACAACCTCGGTTTGCCGTTGCGGTACACCACGACGCAAGGAAAGCCCCAGGGACTAACCGAGGGCTCAATAACCTCGGCCTCAAACCACACGTCGATTTGCTTGTCTATCACTTCGCACTTAGCGGGGGAGGCTCCGTACATAGGAACGGAAATGGTCTGCGTGTCCGGTTTCAGAGGGATGGGGACTTTAGTATGGACTTGTCCCAATCGACCGCCGACCCCAAAGGCGGAGGAGTTTTTGCGCAAAACCTCCTCTAACGACGCCCGATGTTGGTCAGGGATGTCCAAACCCCAATTGACTAGCTTGGAAACATCACCATCCGGGAGCGGATCTTCTGGTACGGCCGTAGTCTTCGGTCCGAAAGCTTTGTCTCCGTCGAGTTTATCGTCGTCGTGCTCGGTAGAAGTCTCCTTCGCAGTCACAAGATCTTGCTCCCGCAGAGTGCCGATGGTGGTCCGTATGGCGTCCGCAGCAGCGGCCAATTTGGATTGTTCGCTCTTGTCCTTCGGTTTGTCAGCGAAGGTGGAGGGATCATGTAGGTGACCTAAGACTTCTCCTTTCCGAATGTACCAAGGTCGAGTGCTCGGGTTCGCAATAGGTAACACTGGTTTTCCCGAGTTAATCCACGTTGTGGGGGCGGCCAGCACGCTCTCGTCGTCTGTTGAGATAATGACCTTCTCGACAAGCCAATCTTCTCGACCTTCAAACGGACCGTACACTCGAACATTGTGCACTGTGCCCGCTGCTATTAAGGCATCTTCAGAAGCGCGAACCTCCGGGAGCCTCCTCTCCCCTAGCCTAGCCGCTCTAGTACACTCCCTATGGGCAGCGGAGCGACGTAGGAAAGGGCGAGTCTTCACCGCAAATACCTTGTACAAGTCGAATCCCAAATCAATAGCTTGAGACGATGATCCCGGGATAACTCTTCCTGATTGACCGACTCGAACGTCACAGTGACCGCTGGAATAGCGGGTGACTCCCAGTTCATACGCGACTTGGAAGTCCTCCCCTAAGAGTAAGTCCACTCGCATATTCTTGACAACGTAGGCTTCCACTTCAAAACTGATCATCACGCCGTCCGTGGATAAGGCGTACATAGTGAAGCGGGTATACCCCAGCACCTTGGCTTCCCCCGTGAGAGCGTACAGGGTCATACGTAGACCTTCTCGAGGCTTCGGGAGGTTCGAGATCGAGTTGAAGTAGTCTTCAGACATCAGCGTGATGTCCGCTCCCGAGTCCAAACGGCCTTTGATGGGCAAAGCATCTGTCGAGCCCACCGAAACCTTGATATGAAGCGCGCAAACTCCCAACAACCCGAAACCCGCTCGTCTTTCTCTAGCTCGAAACACTCGTTCGATTGCTGGCGTGCCGGAGGTAGCAGGGGTTTCCACCGGGCCAGGCTCGTTGGTAGGGGAAGGAGTCGTGTCCGGTGACTCAACTTCCACAGGGGCAGGAGGAGAAGGGTGGCGATTATTAAATCTGACCACCTTCCGAGGTAGTCTTAACCCCGTATCCTCTACTGCCTTCTGTTTCCCAACCGATCTGGGGTTCTTACGTTCCTTTTCCGTGAGACGCCATCTTTCGTTTCGATTCCCGAACGCTGTTCGAGAGGGTAAATGCGCAGCTAAGGCTCCCGTGTCGCGCGCGTTCACTGTGTACACTTCTCGGAGGTTCAGCGAGGTAGAAGTTGAATCGGGATCACTCGAGTAAGCAGAAGAGGTCTCGGATTGTATTTTGACTACCATGGCTAAGAATTCTTTATAATCCGCTTCTTCGGTTTCCCTCGGAACTTCTACTTCTAACATGTTTGCGTCGCGCATGGAGAGCCAGTGACCGTAGTGAGGGCAGTCCCTCGCGAAGTGGCGAGGGCTGGTACAGATGTAGCAAGCACCATGGGCAGGCGTGTGGCTACTGTGCACATTGTCTCTGCGCACGAACTCGTATCCTCGAACCGTCTTGCCCTCGGGCCAAGGAGGATGGGAGGAAGAGCTAGCCGCTGGACCATTCGTGCGGTTGCTGGTGTTCGCTCCCGGTCGGGTTTGATCCCGGGATCTGTTCGCTGCGAAAGCCTCCTTGTCATCGACCTCGAATTTGTCCTCCTCGTGTCTTTCACGGTCGATGGTGTTTGCGTTACGATCCGAGCGACGCGGATAATACCCGTTCAATCCTCCGGTGCGACTAGCTGTATTCCACGTACTCATCAACGAGGCGCTGAAGCGGCGCACAGTGCTCATGAGGGAGAAGATGTCGGGGCAGTTCCTGGAATTGATGAGGCCGTCCCAGACATCGGAGAGGTAGCGAGGATGCGGCCGACAACGCGTATGCCGTCTTCTTCCTCGGTGTATAGGAAAGAATGATAAACCAACCGCCTTTGGAGGAAGTCCAAAGGCATTTCCCCATCGTGACCGCGCTGTCGGAAGCGCATCTCCTCCCACTCCCTGCGCCGTTCTTGAAGCCAGTTGGCATTGAGGAAGTGCGCCTGGATGGCCTACAGGAGCAAACTCCAGTCTTGGCTGAGATACGCTCGAACCGTAGGAGTCTGCGTTATCCACCAGGTAGCCACTCTCCCCGTAAACTTGAGAGGAGCAGTAGCTCCCAAGTCAATGGACATCTGAGGTGACAAGCGAAGGAGTTCAGCTACTTTGCAAATATAAGAAATCACCGTCTTCCCATGCCCATCACATTCAGGTACCAGGGATAAGGCGAGTTTACGGTTAATTTGCCAGTCAAAACCGCCTCCGAGAGGAGCGCCTACAGGCTGGCCTCCACCACCGGGAGAGCCTCCGCCTCTGCCTCCACCTCCTAAGGGAGGGCCTCCGCCACCGGGTAGTCCTCCACCTCCTGGGTTCCCGAAGGGAGGACCGCCACCACTGGGCAATCCTCCACCTCCGCCCCCGTTTGGGCCTCCGCCACCACCTCCTGTCCCGCCCTGATGCGGATAGAAGGGAGGCCCACCATAGCCACCACCATTAGCATTTCCTCGTGGCGAGCACGTGACGGGGCGCTCCACTATCCAAAATTGTATTAATAGTGTGAGCCTCGGTCGTCGTCCCTCCATTGGACGTCACCGAACGGGCATTGGCTGGCAGGTTCCGGAAATTATAAGAAGTCCAATGGGAAGCCATCAGCGGAATGGCGTTAGTTGATAAATTGGGGACAGCCGCGGGCGCGATGGGAGGGACGTTCGGGGCTGAATTGACAAGGCATTCGTTCATCAGCTCTGCGCTATTGGTCGGTGCTTCCGATGCGAGGATGGCATTCACCTCCCTTAAAGTAGCCCCTTCCGGGAAGGGCATGGACCGTGCCGATAGGGCGCCCGTTTGAGCGGCTGCTGAGCCGTCACCCCATCCCACCGGTAAATGTCCTACTCCTGGAAGTGCATTGACTGCTCCTTGCCCCCCAGTTGACAGAGACGGGGGTACCGGTAGGACAGGGATGCGAGCAAAGTGTATGGTAGGTTGTACTCCTTCCGGTACGACTGCTTTTCCGGAGTTCATGGAATCGAACTCAAATGGAATAGGAGGAGGAGGAGATATGATCGCCGTGCTGGTCGTTCGGTCGCGATAGAACTGGTTCCTGCTACCGTACGCCGACTTGGCAATCAACCTCGTGCGGAGCTCGGGGTCCTCCACGAGCGCTCCATAATCAGGCTGAGCAACGAGCTTGCCCAACTCCACGTCGGCGGACTCTTGAGCGAATGATCCTCTAACGGAGCTCAAAGTGAAGTTCACTGAGCTCACGGTGTCGAGGTTCTCAAGGTGGTAGACGTGTTTGATCAAGTTGAGGTGTCTTTTAACATGCTTAACGGCTTGAGTCATGCGATACTGGAGGCTGTTAAAGGCCACTATGATCTGTTGGCGGCTCATGTTCTCCTCCATCAGACGCAGCAGCTTCCACTCGGGGTCGAGAGAGAAGGGCTGGTTCCGGGAAGGATTCAGGAAGATATAAATGTTGGTGATGACTTGTTCTAAGGCGAGCGCAACCTGCACTACTCTTTCGAGTATATCCGTCTTCAAAGAATGGAGCTTGACCATTCCCGCCATGAACGAAGAAAGATCCGCGACGGTAATTTTAACTGCCCCGAGCTGGGCGACGCCTTGTTCGAGTGTATCCCAGTTGAAATGACAGTGGGGAGATTCCCATCGCATGATAGCGTTGCGAAGAGTGATAGTTTCCTCGGCGGTTTTTCCTGGCATAATGCTGCTCTCAGCCCCGTAACGGAAAAGGGGGTCGTCATCAACGAGAGGATCGTAGGTGGGGTGGTACCGAACGAGGGAGGAGCTTAACTCCTCGTCATAGACCTCGATTTGATGCGTGAGAGAAACGAATATGCGGGCTGGGTCGCGCGTCTGCATAAAGGCGTACAAAGCGCTCTCGTTGCTCTGAGGAGTTGGCTCAACGAAACTCACACTCAACTCCCTTTCAGGAGGAGGGTTCGCGACGGAAGTAAGGGAGGGTACAGTGGAGTTGCTGGAGAGCGCGGGCAGCCCCCCACCGTAATCAGCTCCGGGTTCCTTCCCCTTGAACGGAGTAGGGGTCTCTTCCCCTTCAGAGCTGACGAGCTCTGCAGGAGATAGGCCACTGTTCCCATTAGGAGGTGAGCTGCCGGAGCAGTGCTCCGTCGCCTGCATTATATTCCCGAGAAATACTCCTCAACGGGTGTGAGGATAGTAGCCCGCGACTTGTGGGCCTATACCTCCATCCTCGACGTTCCCGGGTCCAGAAGTACCCGATACGGAGGAATTAGAGACGGTCTGCAAGCCGGGCAAGGCGCTACCCTCGGATACGAGGCTTCCCGGTCCCGAAGGAACGTGTGGCCCCGGAGTACCGCCTGTGGCGGACGGGGACTCCACGGCGCCAGTGTTGGACGACGGGTCAGGGAGCGGTAGGTCAGGGGAGTTGGCAACGACGGCGGTCTTGCTATGTTGACAAGTGTTACGAGGGACGGCTGCTAAGCCGGTGGTAGGGTGATGCCCTCGAACGATTCCTCCAGACATGGGGGAGTTGAGACATGAAGACGGGTCTCTTCTCTTTTAAGGACGCGTGGGGTCCGAATATTGCAAAGGGAGTGGATCCTCGTGTGCTCGCAACCGCATGGGCGTGATATCACAGGTGGAAAAATGCATGGGCCAGGTAGGGGCGATCGATAAGGGCTCGAACAGACGTCGAGGACGCCTGTGAGCACGCCTAAATCTACCAAGTGAGGGGTGTCGTTGAGATCGCGTTCTTCAGGGGAGAAGCATCCTAGCGGTCGACTCTTCGAGGAGGGGATTCAGGATGACACAGCGCGCGGCGCCCAAGCGCAATTTCACCAGATCTGCGCAGATGTGAAATTGTCGGTATGATGGTGATGACGCGGCAGCGACACGGAGACAGCGGTCGCTGTCTCGAACGTCCCGGACATCAGCCCTCGATTACGGTAGATGGCGAAAGGAAAGAATAATGAAGGAAATATGAAAATTTGGTCTTCGTACTCGTTTGTATGAAGACCCCTGTGCGTCCACCACTGTGAAACCCTAGGTTTACGTTTGCCTTCTTCTAGCGAGTACAAAGCCCAAGCAGAGGATGCAAGGCATCCTCGACGTAAGGTAAGAAATAATGAATAAAGACGAGTTCTCGCCCGAAGGCGGAACTCCAGTCTGTAACCCTGTACATGGGACCTTGCGACCCGAGGCCGGGCTCCTGTAACCTGGAGAGGTGAGCAGTTGAGGATGCTCAACCGGCGAGAGGGTCTTGAGGATGTCGCGCGGACACTCTGGCTCTTGGGAGCGTCAGGTTGTCATGGTGTGCGGTAAAGTTAAGATAGATTAGTCATCGGCCTCCCGGGCCGATGACAGCGAACTAATGACAATATGCTTGTAACTACAGTAAAGTACGGATTCAATATACAATATTTACCACCGCATCACATTGGCCTTCCGCACTCCGGCCGACAGACTCGACTTCCGTCTCATGTCCAACAACTGGACTTGTCGAAAACCTTATCCCAGATTTCCGGACTTATACATCCGTGAACTTCCCTACTTGTTGGACTCCACCTCGGACTTCGGCATAACTTCCGGATTACTGGACATCACTTGGCCTTCAGCATAACTTCTGGATTACTGGACATCACCCAGCCTTCGGCATATCTCCTCCGGCTTACCGGACTCCGCCCGGCCCTTGGCAATTCTCCTCCGGCTTACCGGCTTTCACTTCCGGTAACCCTTGGCCGTCTCCCTTTCCCTCCTCCTTCATTCCAAGCCAACCAGATAGTACGCTCACCCTTAAACCTAGCTGTGGTGTAGTGGTCCATATCCGTGTTCCGGAGCCCTCTCCCATTTACTTCTGTTGACCTCCGGCATTCCCAAGCCCAGTCATAACTCATCCTGAACCTATCCCCTCTCCTTCCTTTCTCCTCTCAACACGGATATAACAGTATAATCAATCTCACCTATCCTGGTTGACTTTCAAATGTCTTCATCACCATCCAGTTCCATATCTTCGCTCCCTGACCTTTCTCCTCACGTTATTCCGTTGAGCACGGGTACCCTGCGCTCCGGAGAGGAGCTCGGTTTAGCATGTCGGCTTACTCCAACACTCGAAGAATCACCTTTGGCTGTTCATCCATCCTCTGGTTCTGGTCCGACAATTCCCTCAACAATCCATCATGGCCTTGTCCGGCCGTAATGACTCAAGGGATACGGGGCCTTTCCGAGCTGCTTCGGTGCCTTCCCACCTTACGGGCAAATTTCCGAGACCTCTGTATCCGGTCTTCGGAAGTTCCGGCTTTCAATTGAACACCAGATCCTTCGGTTTATCGGTTGATGACCCGAACACCGAACACTCCCATGCCCATTCGGGTTCCCATTTCCGTACGTCTATGGAACCTCCGGGTTACTATGACGTTCCGGATTTCGGTTCCGGCCCTAGTCGAACCTCTGTCCACGACCTCCGTCATCCAGCACATCTTCCGTCGGATGGAGCTGTGCTCCTTCTGGAGATAGATGTTCACATCTGTCTTCCGGAGACGGAGCAGCGCTCATCCCGCTCAAACTTCCGCTTTCCCGAAACCTTCGACGGCACGAATCCATCAACACTCCATTCCTTCCTGGCCCAGTGCTACATGCACTTCGCAGAACGCCCTTGGGAGTTTCACACGAATGACGACAAAATTCTATTCATCTTGTCGTTCATCCGGGGTGATGCCGCCCGGCTTATGTACAACACCGGCGGTAACCGGGATATGTCTTGGCAGGGAAACTTTTCCCTGTTCGTGATGGAGTTTTGCGATACATTTGCCCTTTGGGATTCAGTTGCGGATCCGTAAGAGAAGCTCCGGAACTTCTGTATGAAAAGTTCCGGCTGGATAGGTCCTTTCCTACTCGAGTTTGATGCACTCACTTCCGTGCTCGGGTGGAGTGACTCTGCACTCTCCCGCACCCTTTACTCTGCGCTTCCGTTTCGCATCACCAGCAAATTGGATGACGGAAACTTTCCGGGTACATCGGAAGGCCTCTGGCTTATCGCACGCAGTATTGATTTCTAGTACTGGCAACGGCAGAAGATGCATGAGTTGGACGACTCTCAACCTTCGGACACTTCCGATGTTCAGTCCGGACATTTCCCGGACTTCAATGACACTCACTCCAGCTCTGGCTTCGCCGCTCCGATCTCACCCGGAGATCGAAACTTCCAATACTCCGGCAACAGTGGCTTGCCATCAACGTCAACTTGTTCGTTCCACTCCGGCTCTTCTTCCGAAGAACCTCCGGCCTCTCTGGCTTCCGGTTTCGCTAGGCCGGGGAACTTCCGGCCCATTCGCCATTCTTCCAACTCTGCTGTAATTGGTGGAAGCGGAAAACTCCGGCCGGAAGAAAGTAGACGACAAGGGTTCTGGGGACTCTGCCGATACTGTGGAGACTCCAACCACCAGGTTGTCGATTGCCCGAAATGTCTTGTCCGGTCGATTCCGGCCAACAATTCCTTTGCTGCCGGACCTTCGTCCGGATCTCCGGATTTGCTGTAGACAACCCTCTTCGATGCCTCGAACCTCCGTCCGACTGCATCGGCGTACAGAAGTTTTCTCTGAGGGGTTCATTTTTCCCACGCTTACATTCTTTTCATCACGACGATCCCGCTCTCCCAAGCTGGATCTATCTATCTATAATCCTCACCATTGCCGCGAAATTCAACTTCCGTGTGCGGACCTTTCCCTACTTTTCTTCCAATAAAGTTATTACTTATCAATGGAATTCTATGGGTTTCTCTCTCCTTTCATGCGAGCTTCCGAAACTTCCGGCATACCTCCGTCCACCTCCGGGTCCTTCGGAAATCACCGAACAAGCTCTCGGAACCTCTCGGCAATCTTCCGATAATTGACAGCCTCTTCTGCCTTATTTCCATCTGTATTGATGCCTTCCTCTATAGGAGAAATATTGTGTTATCTGTTTCTGATTCTCTGCGAACCTGGACTATGGATGCCTGGATTGCCCCACAATTATCAATCCGTTGATCAAACGTCAGAGGCATCAACTATTTCCTACCAGCCTACTCGGAGTTTTTAGTGTGTACACACAATTTCGGTCTTTTGGCTCAAGCTGAACACCGAACATCCTTTCCGGACAACTTGTTGCTCTTCCGGAACTTCGGCATTACGTCCGACTTCCTCCAAGCACGCTTCTGTCGAAAACTCCCGGAGTATCCACTCTCCGTGTTTTCTCAGACATACCCTGAGGCACTTCCACTTCGCGATCTTCCGGAACTTCCGGCACTTTGTCCGTCCTTCTGGCGATCGTTGCTTCTCTGAGATTGTATGAGTTCGCTCTGCATTTCTCTACCCTTACCCCTCTACCAGTTCACCCCTCGCCCGCTACACTGCTCCGGCCTCTTCAGCTTGCTTTGGATAGTGTTACTTCCGGATCGTTCAACCTCTGAACCTCTGCACGGAAGTTTTCACTCTGCCATCCTCTGTGAAACATGCTGCTCGGACTTTGGTTTCCCATTCAGTTGATGTCTCAATGTCTTATCCGAGATTTCCAGCTGCTCCGGATATCAAACCCTTCGGACAAAGCCTCATGGATCGATCTCCACTTCCCAACCATTGTGTTCGGCCATTTGCTAGCCTGCATCTTACGCACGTGCTCGGTTTTTGTTCCGGCCTCAGTTCCGACTCCCCGGCTTATCCTTTGCTCTCCAGACTTGTATTCCTGTCCTTGGCTTTGCCCCGCTCTTTGGCCAGCTTAATGTTACCTCGGCCAGCTTTAGACTTGGCGGCTCCGAACCCTTGCCTCAATTTCATAGGACTTATCTCCGGACTTTTCCGATGTTTAGCTCGAGACCTTCTCACCATCTGGAAGTTTGGTATTTTCCAATGGCAGTTCAATATCAACTTGAATACTTTTCAACAGCTTACTGGCATTAGCCTCGGCACTCCTCAGAGCTTGGAACCTTGCCTTGCGCCTTTCTGGCTTACTTCACCGGCGATGTTTTCCTACCTCCGCTCACTTCTGCTCGCTTTTCTGGCTTTTGAAGGTGTAAACTCCTCTTCCGGTCGTGTTCCGTCCTCGGTCACTCGGGACCCCGGAACTCCACTATCACCACTCCGGACACTTGGTCGCTGCATCCGTCATTTTCCGGACCCGCTTTCGGAAGTTATGTTCCGTGGGCAGCGCTTCCGGCTTTCCGGACGCCACTAGTGTTTTTCGTGTGGTATACGACCGTAATGCTGCAACTCTCCAGCAGTTGAAGTTTCTTCCTGCTCCATTTGCTGTGCTTTCCGAGCCTTCTGTCCACACTCCGGTGGCCTTCCGGCTTTTCCGGATGTATTCCTGGGGATTTTGGTTAAACCTGCAACTTTTCCCTCCTTCCTATATGGCCTTTTGTTCCTCATGTTCCTTGAGGGCAAGGAACTTAAAGGGGGGATACGCTAGTCATTTTCCGTTCATTTCCGATCATTTCCGCTCCGAAAACCTTCGCTGACTCATCTGAAGCAGAGGATACGGCAGAAATTCCCCACACCCTACATTGCTTTCGAGCGGATCATTCACTTCCTAAATGACATCCATCCTGCACTTGGACTACTCCACCGGCATACTCACTACTCCCTTCCGGGACTACCGGCATATCGTTCCAACCTCCGGTTCAATGTCCGACGGACTTCCGAGTTCTAGATTATATTGCACGAGCATAGCCTACCCTACATTGCAACATCCGATGAACTTCCGGTGACCTCCGATCTCCGGCTGAATCACCTAACGGAACTAGCCATCCTTCCCGAGTATTCTGCCCGGCTACTTGTCCAACTTCCTGCGCACTCGGACATATCGGTCTCACATCCCGTGGGAACTTCCGAGTCATTCGTCCACCTCCGTTCACCTTCGGCCTTATCCTTTTCATTCCGGCCAACCTCAAGCATACAACAACCATGCCGATCATGATGCATGTCATAGGAGACGCTCTATACCTCCGCATGAACTTCCGGTCTACTCCGGCATTGGCACTCGACTCCATCCGCTTCCGGTTCTTACTCGGACTTATTATCCACTACCCTCCGGTCTTCTTCCGGATTTCCTATCCTATTCCGGCCGAGCATTAATCCTCCGCTTCCCGGCCTTCTTCGCTCCTTCATCCATACTCCCTTGGCAACCTTCCGTTTTACTTCCGGATATCCCGATAGGTCGTCGGCATACTACCGGCTTACAACCGAGTATCCGCGACTTTACGGATCGCTGATGGACATCCTGATCAGATGTATTCAACACAGATTTGTCACATTCATATCATGGAATCACCTACTGGACTTCGGATACAGTAACCAAGATGTGTGATCATATCTGGCTCATCCGGCTCATCCCGTCTATGGTCTGAACCAAATCTGACAACTCCTATACATCACCCTTGAGCCTTCCGTTTATTTGGCTCTTTATTTCCCCATTCTTAATTCTGTTTCCTTCTTAGGAATTCCAGGAAATGTCCTACTCGTGGACCGGAACTTCCAGATGATCTCCGGCTAACTTCACCTCATAAGGTGCTCGCTTCACGAAATTTTCTGGGTATACCCAGAGGCCCTTCTGGGTAACTATAAAGGGTATCCAACGGGTCGTGTTTGCACCAGGGGCTTATGCCTGGCATCCCGGCATCTCTCAGTTGCCATCAAATGAACCTGTGCCATTTTTCGGCCTGTTCTCGGGCTTCTCGGGCATAGGCCAAACCAGTTAAATATAGCCAGATGTCCATATTTGGTTGAAATTGCTGCTACTGGTGATTACCTCACATTTTATGTGTCTGCATTGAGCTTCGAAATTGATGATGCTTGGTGCTGTTAGGTTGGATAGCTGTTGGTTCGGCCTTCAGAAATTGACCATTTTGGTTCAAAAAGTGATGTGTTTGAAAAAGTATTTTGCATTTTGTGGACCGTCTAGGCAGCTGATGAAAAAATGACATATACAACTCTGATAGATCTCAATCAGCTCTACAACATTGGCTTCTTGGATCGGTATGTTTTGAACCACTTTCCTTTTTTGGCCACTACGCTTTCGTCCCAAAAAGGAAATTTCGGTTTTTCGGGTTTTCTGGCGGGTTCTCAGCGATGTTAACAGGTGCTGGGAGTTTTTCATCCCCTATTGAAGTATTAAGAGCACACCACACTGTCCCAACACCATACTATTCAGTGAAAATGACTATAATAATATTATTGCTCTGGAACTGTGATATCAGTGCATTATACTTGCTATATATCAATGAATTGTACCCTCTCACCCTTCCAAAGTATACATGAGCTCAATTCATGCATAATCTGGGCTCTCAGATTTTTTCCTGCATGAAATCATGTCAATTGATAAATCGCCTAAAATGGGCACTTCTTGCTATCTATTGGACTGTTCTGGTACATCTCCACTCTCAATGTGTTTTCAGGATGTGTATGATTGTATTGAGCTGGAAATCCGCACTTATATGCCCATAGGATTGTCATTCAGAGATTGGTTTACTGACATGAAGATTCAAGCCATTGGCTGTTCCCCTGGTGTGCAAGACATATTGTGAAAGATTCCATATCATATTTCTCATTCAAACACTTGAGACTCAGAATATTGGTTGATATGTGCCCATATCCTTTAAGCGTGTGAAATGTCATATTTTGGAGAATTGTGTAATGGGCCCTGTGGAGGCCAGAGAAGGCAAAACAAAGTGTCAGAACAGCAGGAACCAATGTCCAACATTCATATTATGCTTTATTTGAAGCATTTTGACCAAGTTTTGGGCAAGTTGTGCTTTTGAGTGTGCGATACTTGAGTACAAGGATGGACCATAAGCGCAATACACCTGCAATTTGACGCATTTTGAACATGGTCCCTTTCTGACCCTGAAATGAAAAAGCATAGAAAATCATATGAGTGTATATTCAATGTTGAATTTGATCCTAGAGATCAGAATTGCCACAAGACATCTGGGAAGGTGCTAGAAGATAATCAGAGGCCCCGACGCGTCAAGGTGTGAGCAGTGCGGGAGATTGGGGATTGCAAGTGTGGTATGTTTCTTTGTTGTTTCGATGCTTTTTGACAAGCACCTCCAGGGCACAGAGCAGCGCCGCGGCCGGGCTCAGCGGCGAGTGCGCAGAGCACATGCACCACGAAAGGGTTGAAGCCGCCTGCACCTATCTCTACCTCACCCAGCTCAGCAAACATGTCTGCAACGACCACATACCAGACGGCACACTCGAGGGAGCTCGTCGAACATCACGAGCTGGAACACGGTGTACAGCACGCGCAGTCGAAGGGCAAGCAATGTGTCGGATGTGTCGGTGCGCATGGCGGGGAGGACGATGACATCCATGCTGGGAGGGAGGACATAACAAATAACAGTTGCATGCAACAGCATACATGTGCATGCCCACCCCGAATGCCTACACCTCGAGAGCATCGGCTCCTGCACCGACCGCGCTACATGGCACCGTTATCCGTACAGGTGCGCAAAGCTGCACTTTCTGCATGTCGCGCAAACAGATAGAGCGCGGGAGGACTGGTTACTGGCATAGGAGGGCAGGGCAGCACATGGGTGATGGGTGGGGCAGTGGCGGAGCGGGAGGACACGTGGAGCAGGAGCAGTGGTAGCACCGGTAGCGGAGGAAATTCCTATTATTAGTTGATGCTCAATGTATCTCGCTGGACCTCGTGCAATGAATGCAATGCCTCATTTTACCTCAATGTCATTCTATTTGCCTCCATTTAAATCGAGGCACAACGAGGTATGTCTAAATCATCGAGGCAGATCGAGGGACCATCAAATTCCTCAATCTGCCTCTTTCTAGCTCGTTTTGCCTAGCTGGACTTCTCACTGGGTCTCAAACTTCAACCTTGTAAAATGCTGTTCTGAACCTCATTTCTCAACCTTATAATTTTCAGTGATAAAATATGACATAGACTTCCACGGGGGCAAGTGAGGTTATTATCATTTCCTCAGCTGGCATCAATGAGTGGGACCAAGGCTGACAATTGCCCCCCCACACTGGAACTGCTCAACTGAGAACTACCATGTCCCTCGCTTGAGCTACTGGAGTAGCTGCACCTGCAGGAAAAACATTGCCTTCACTGTCAAAGATATGGTTTGTCTGGTGGTAGACAGGAGGGCAGCCAAGGTTGTGCTAGCTGTCAGCTCTGGATGGAGGAATTTACATGCAGAGTCGGTGGCAAGACTGGCTCAAAGAGGTCCTTGCAATGTGCCACCAGATCTTTGCAGCATCTCACATTGGCGTAGTGAAGGACTGTCAGAGATCTTCGAGGATGGTACGAGACATGAACATAAATCTATTACAATGAAAGCTGAAGCATCATCAACGGACGTTGAATGAGTGTCTTTCTAGCCTTCTACTTAGAACATGCTACTGATTTAGCCCTGCTGTGGTAAAAAAGCTGTCAAAAACATGTCATACACTATATATCCTGCTTTGCAGCAAGCAACAACCACCATTTGTTTCGTTCCGTTCTTTCTATTGCTACTGCCAGGCCATTCTGAAGACATGCATTTCTACCTGCAACTCTTTCATCATATTCAGCAATCTTTCATGCTCCCATCCACCAAGAAACAATTGGATAACGAAGCGGAATCCGAACGTGAACATATCCTCCCTCAGAATGAGAAGAAATCCCGACCTCTAACCAGCACAGAGACCCGCCGGATTGCGTCCAACGTCCTATATTTCGCTCTCCAGACACTCAGCTCTATTTCCAATAATGTCCCGGTGGCTGGAGCTCTCAGTGGTATTATTGAACCCCTGCTGGACATTACAAGTTGCATTGAGGTGACTCAAAGTATTCAAAATTATTCTACAATGACAACCAATTTATACATTTGCATTCAGCAATCTTCGGTCAATGCACAAGGTCTCATTCAATTGGCAACACGAATAGAGCGTCTCACACCCATCATTGAAGAAATGGCAAAAAGTGATCTGGACCGAGGGCAAGCTATCATCCTGGGTCTCCAAGCGTCAGCTACCCTCCTTCGTCCAGATAACCATCTCACGTGTAGGCAGGGAGCTGGCGTCGATGGCGACGGCTTTAAAGGCGGCCAGCCAGAGAGGCGAACTGAACCAGTTCTTCAACAGCGCCGACGATGCCTCGGCCCTCTCTAAATACAACATGGTTCTCGCTCAAATGATTGCTGATTCCATGGTACACCTTCAGTTCTCCGCAATGGTATTTCATTTATTTATTTTCGTCTCGATAAGCTTGTCGGTGTTCAGGAAGTTCTCAAATCTCTTCGGGACCTTGAGGTGGGCTTTGATGGATGCTGCCCTTCACCAATATTCCAAGCTTTCGACAACAGACCTCGAAACTTAAGGAAGCTGAGATCTTCTCTCCACCCGCCATGGGAGTGGAAGAGTTCTGCCGCGAATTCTCCTTGGACGACAACATACAGCAACTCCTCACAGCTCAGGGGTTCAGGATTGCAAGGCCGTTTTGCGAGGTATCAGATTCCTCGCTGAGGGAGGCAGGTTTTCGGATGGGGCAAATTGGGAAGCTGAGGAGGGCATTGAAACTAGCGAGCGAACACATAATGACGTGAACGTGCGACCAGGAAGCGGCTGCCGATGATTCTGGTCAAACCTTGTGAACTAGAGTCCATCCTATTCAGATACGCTGGCTTCTCAAGTCCTCTATACATCACATATTTGGGTTGGATACCACTCTGCATGGTATTAAATAAACTTTCAACATGGGTATACGTCCAGTTCCAACCCAAGCATCAACATGCGTACAGTCTCGGATCTTCTCCGCCACCGGCCCCGCTCGAGTCTCAACTTCGTGCCACCAGTTACTTGGTTGATGCCCTTTGTAAGTTGCCGTATGCGTGAAATATTGTCGAAGATTCGCCTCAGTGTGTGGGCCTCAGATCTACAGGACGCTCTGACGCATGCCGCAACACACCGTCCTAAAAGTCCTGAGCGAGTGAGTGAGTGGCGGAACCGTTCGGATCTGGATCCAGGTGACCAGTTGGATGCACACATTGCAACGTACCGCCTGTTCACGAATCGCAGGGCAATGTGGAGCCTCCGCCACCTGAGAAATTCAAATTGAACTAGTCTTATCACTGTGCGTGACGCCAGTCGCGCCGCGAGGACGACATCTTTCAGGCTCGGTATCACACTGAGTCGGGAGGCCCGAAGCTGCCAAACCTGTGCCAGTCAGTCGCCTCCTAGTCCATTTAAATATTCCGAGCATCCGAGTCGTAAGATGCCAGTCGTAAGTTGACGGAGTCGTAACATGAGGGCGCAAAGAACTGGTCTGTCGCGATCGAGGCCGCCGAGTCAGAGAAATGGTCAGAAGTCAGAGATTGTGAGCGGTAAAATAATTCCGAGACTTACGGACATGAAATGGTCGTCGAATCAGTTACTCGCGCCAAGGGCCGGTGTGCGTTGAAACTCGAGCCACGAATCTTGAGGCCTCCACGGGAATATTTTATTGCAACTCGAAACAGGTCGTCGCGGAATCCAGATGTCGCGACACAGGTCAACCTCATGAGGGATTGGATGAGGGGCTCAGCCCCAAGGGCAAGTAATGTTGAATCAGAACACAACGCGGAAATTGAAAGCAGAGCAAAGTCAACTCAACGGAGGCCATTCATGCATGTTGGGGTCATTATGTTTTGTCAGTACAGCCCCAAATCGAGATTCACCAGATATCCGCAGAAAACAGAACAGAACAGAACAGAACATACGATGCACTTCAGATTTTCGGATCAAGGGAAGAGCCAGCATTGGAAGATGGATTCATGGGCAAGATCAGTGGAATCAACGCGGCGGATCCAGATTTAGCAAGTCGAGGAACTTGAGACTTTGGTGGGACGGAGAAAAATCTGCGATCGATGTACTCGAGTGAGCCGTGGCCCGTAGACACAAGTGCCAAGAAAACATATTCCGTGGTCTTGAAAAATTGAAGACGCGGGTAGAGAGTCTGCAGCCGACCGGAGCGTAAGAAAGGATACGGCCAGTTGCAAGGTTGAGACCATATTCGAACCATCAGGGTCGAGTCTACATGTAGGACTTGGGTGTCGACGGCGGGTGACGGGAAGTTGAAAGCAAGCCCAAATCTCCCCGTTTCTAACACCTTCAAACACGCGCACCGCCACAATTCCTCGTTAGATTGCCCTCGCGCTCACCCATTCCCTCAAGCAGTCTCCCGCCTTGCCCCAAATGCGTTTGCCATAAACGCGAATACGAGCGGAATGCTAGGAGACAGCGTGCTGCGTGGGTTCTCGACTTCGCTGGTGGCGCGGTGGGAGCACGAAGCCCCGAGCCGCCAACTGTTTGTCGCGAACGTCGCGTTTGATGTGACCGAGCACGACCTCCGCGATGTCGTTGCCCAGTTCGGCGACGTCGAGAGCGTGCACTTGAGTGCGTTTTTCTCTATATTTGTTTCTCTTATACTGATAAAACTTTATTCTACTCGCGCGCAGTCATGAACCCCGACGGGTCCTTCCGCGGCGGCGACCTTCACCTCCCAAACCGCCGCAGACGAGGGTCTCAACACAGGCTTCGAGATCTTCGGGCGGCCCGTGCGCTTGGACTATTCCACGCTCCCCTCGCACGCCGCTGGCTCCTCTGCGCCGCCGTCCAACCGCGCCGCCCGGCCGCATCCTCTTCATCGGCAACGTGCCCCACGGCACCGAACGCGAGAAATTCACGCCCTTCGGCGCCACAAAAAGCATCCGCCCCGCCACCGAGCCCCGCGGCTGTACGCACGTCGAGTCTTTGCGGCCGCGTACAAGAGCTTGCTGTATATGCTCGACCGCAACTTGCGCGCAGACTATGCGCCCGTGCGCCCGACGAGCAAGAACCCCGCGATCCACCGGCTGTACTTTTACGACTATAGGGGAACGAAGAGGCGCTGCGGACGATGCTGAATGAGTTTGAGACGAGCATCCAGAGGGTGTATTTCTGTGAGTGGCGCGTTCTTTCCTTCTTCCATCCCTATCCTAACGCTCGTGCTTTCACGCAGTACGCTCCAACCTCACCGGCGAACTCACTGGCTCCGGCTTCGTCGAGTTCCTCCGGGTACGGCGGAGGACAGGACGGGTACGGCGGTGGGAGGGGAGGTGGTGGATATGGCGGTGGGCGGCCGCAGGGGGGGCAGAGCCGGGGGTATGGCGGGGGGGACTAATTGGTATTTTTCGCTCAATTCTCCCTTCCGGTCGCTCTACGCTGACGCTTCCGACCGTACCCTATTCGCATAATACTAACTACCTACCCACGCTACACACACAAATCATTGCATGTACTATGTACCTAGACATACGTATGTGCTAGAATGAACTCGCTGCTCACTGCTCACTGCTCTACTCATGTTATGGTTCTTACACTTTCTGAGTTGGTGCCGAGACGAGAAAGGCGAACGACTTGGGTAGATATTGCATACATATACATACATGTGGCAGTTCGTGGGCGGGGGACAGTGTATACTATTACTAATTAATTAACAGCAAGGTACGAGGGGGTAGAGTAGAGTAGAGTACAGGACGCGGTTTCGACGGGGTGAAATAGCATGGCGGACGTCGCTCGCTCGTTGAGGTACGATTCCGCGGTTGGGGTCGAGCGTCGTCGGGGCGGGTTGCGGGTGTGGCGCCGTCGAGGAGAGGAGCCAGTGTGGGTGCGAGTGCAGGCGTGGTAGGGTAAAGGGCACTGTGAGGGCGGGTGTGGGTGCGAGCGAGGAGTTCTGGTCGAGGTCGTGCAGGTGTGGTGGAGCTGGGTGTTAGGGAAAGAAATCAGGAGTCGAGCGGCGTATGCTGCTGCGGTCCCGTCAAGATCCCGTCCCCGGTGGCAGAACCGCGCGTCTCAGACCTCTGAATTCGACTGCCAAAATCATCAAATTAAATTTCGAAAGCAGCAGAGGTTCGCACCTCCTTCATTTAGGTCCAGGCTTAGGTCGAGGTCTAGGTTTGCTGACATTGGTCGTCGGGTGTGATGATATACCCATTGTGTGGTTGGTGGGTGTCTTTCCTTGTTATTACAACTTCGTAGAAAGAGGAGGACCAGGAAGACGGGAAGATAGGAGGCGTTGTGACTCTAGCATGATGACGGCACCGGGCAGGAAGGCGATGCATCCGGGTCAGCGATGACAGCAAATCAGGAGACCGACTCGGACTCACCGCGACGCGGACGGCTGAAGTACTGGGGGGTTTTTGCTATAACAAGGCGTTCTAGCGTGATCATGGCCCTATCTTTTCTTATTAAAACTCCGCCGGATCAATCCGATGTGCAGATAAGATAAAGATCGCTAGAATGTTGGGTTACCGAGACAATCATCTCCCGCAAATGCGCTAGGAGGGAGTGTGCTCCGCGGTTCGCCACAACGCTGGTGGCGCGGCGGGAGCAGCTGCCGCCGACGAAGCCCCCGAGTCGCCAACTGTTTGTGGGGAACATCGCGTTTGATGTGTCTGAGCACGCTTCAGCTCCGTGACCTTCACCTCACAGACCGCCGCAGACCGCCGCAGCCGAGTGCCTCAACACCAGCTTCGAGATGTTCGGGCAGCCCGTGTGCCTTGACTACTCATCCGCGTTGCCACCCGCAGCCGCGCGGCTTCGCACTCGTCGAGTTTTTACAGGAATAGGACGCCGTGGCTGCGTATGAGAGCTTCGCGGAGGAGCTAACAGCAAGATACAAGGGGGAAGGGGGAAGGGGGAAGAATAGAGTAGAGTAGAGTAGAGGATGCGGTGTCGACGGGGTGAAATACGTAGTGGACATCACTCTCTATCTATAGACAGACAGATGAAACCCCCCCATTGACATTCAAGCGGACGAACACTCCTCCCTTCCACCCCGGCCAAGCCCAACCCCAAGTTCAAGGCTAGTTGCCGCGGCGCCGGCGTGCAGAGGCATGCTCAGCGCGAGCAGCGAGAAGTGGGAGGGAAGGGAGCGAATGAGCGGCAAGGCGGGATGGGTAGGAAGGAGTGGCACGCGTCCCGCGCGTAGGGAAGTACAGCAAAATGGAGGGTGCCCCGAGCGTGGTGCACTACAATGAAAAGGACCGCGATCACTACGCGCCGTGGGAAAAGTAGTAGCACAAAAGCACTTTTGCTCCCGAAGAGGACGTATGTACCCGCCGCCGTCGGAGTATTTCTGGGGGTGCAGGTAGGGTTAAGGCGAGGCTCTACATGTCGTGTTTTTGCGTCCGTCTCCTCGTCGAGCGCGAGGAAGATTTCGCAATATACAAGCGAAGTGGTCCGCCGTGATCGCGCGACGGGTCGTAGTTGCCGCAGACCGCTCGCCGTCCAAGGCTCCAGAGCACCGAGTTGGGTGCGGGATGCGCGGATACAAGTAGCGCCTAGAGAACGTCTACTGAATCTGCCCATTGCGGTGGATGGGGCCTTGATGATTCAGAATCGAGCTGCTTCCCGATAAGCCCGCGAGCGTGTGATTAGGGGCAAGGGGAAAGCTAATAGACGTACCAACGGTAAGCGCAATCATGGGCTCGAGCTAGGTCGCACACGTTGCTGCCGCTGAAAAACCCAAAGGGAGAGGCATTTCATTAAATAGATTGAGAGCGACGTAGGTAAGTAGATTGGGTACTTGCAAGTTCTAGATCGCCGGATGCGGGAGAAAGAAGATGCGAGCACCCGAAGAGAAGCCACCGTTGGCCAGCTCGGGCACGTCGAGCGGCGAGGTTGCAGGGAGATGACTTGCCGAGAGCCGAGGTAAGGTACAGACAATGGAGCAGCCAGGCAGGCAATGACGGGAGGGGTATTAGGAGCCCAGTTATCAGTAACCTATGAGATGGGGCCATGCTGCATTACACATTATAGCATTGAGCGTTGAACGCGGAAGGGCATGAAGTCAGATGGATATGACGCCCAAGGTGTCTTGCATGTACTGAGCTAAGTACAGTCCATTGAGGAGGAGGAGGGTGAGGGGAGCGATGGGCAGGGAGCTGCAAGTCAATTTGACGAAGATGGAGAAGTTTTCTTCTCCGACTTGAATTGTTCAACACACCACAGGACAGAACAAGACAAGAACACGTTGAGTGGCCGTTTCCAAAAACGCAGTTAGACCGGTTAGCCTGGAAAAAGTCGGTCGGCTGAAAAACTTCTGGCCTTGAGTCACTTGCATCGAGCTGCTCCAGATATCTGCAGTACTTGAATGCGAACTGGGGAGGAGGCGGATCTCAGAGGGATGCGATTCATCGAGTTCAAGCAACAAGTTAAGTATGTTCTGGCATGGCGGGCGCCGTGGATTGAAAGATTACGAGCCAGTTGATCAATTGACCATTCGCGTCATGCTATCCGACTGCCAGCCTGCCACTAAATGGCATGCCAGCAGCAACATGGTGGGAAGAAGAAAGACACATGTGGTAATGTTGGCATCAAAAGATCGCACTGCTTGGCTCCTTGTCAACCGACAGCCAGCGCCCTGATACGCAACAGACTAGGCCTAGGTTTTAAATAGGTTTAGCAACAGAGCTCAGGCCCCTTGCTCTGAGATGCATCGCAGTCTCGAAATCCCTGAAATTCGAGATCCCATTTTCGCAGAATGCGATTCCGAAGGTAAAAGCTATGATATAGCGAGGTACGAGCTGCCTTATAGAGTGTCTGTCTACAAAACACTGAACAAAACCAGGAAGACTTGGGCTGCGCTTGCGAGAACTTGCAAGAGTTTCCTGAATCCGGCCTTGGATTTGTTGTGGCGGCAGCAGGACACTCTTCTGAACGTACTCAAGTTGCTGCCGTCGCATCTATGGGAAGTAGACTCAGCTGATCACTCTTTTGTGAGTCATCGATGCAGAGCTTCATCAGGTTCCCTCTGCTAACATCACTTCACAGCGTATAATCGGTCCCATATCTCCTGCGGATTGGGATGTACCACTGGCGTATGCATCTCGGATTCGGATATTCGCATTACGAGTGCGGTTTAGCCAACCGGGGTTTTGGTCGGTTGCCGACGCATTCAAAAGCATCAGCTCCGAGCTTCCACGCGAGCACCTATGTCCAAACCTCGAAATGCTAGCATTCCAGCTTTACACGAACTTGGATTCAGACGCCTTGATCTCATACATCAGTCTGTTCAGTAGCCCAAAGATTATTGATGTCCGCATCTCCGTTCCCTCTTCCAGCCGACATATACCCTCGCTGCCCGACCTGCCAATTCGCTACTCGGAATTAAAAACACTTTCTCTGGGAAGCGATCGCGGGGAGACTGACAACCTCTCTTGCGGCGTAATATCAAGTATTGCCCTATCTCTGAACAGGATCGAAACCCTCATTTGCGATCACCTTGATCGGACAGCCATGGAACATATTTCCGGGCTTCCTGGCCTTCAACTATTGGTTCTCCAAGTCCCGGCTATACTACATTTGCCCTCTCCGCGATCTCCCTTCTCGACGGCTCCCAAACCCCTCGATTTTCCGCTCTCCGCCGCCTTTACTTCATGAACACAACCGTCGAATTCACCATCGGATTCCTCGAGCTGTTGTCCAGCTGCTCCCTGGTCGAATTTTATGTTGGCACATATCAGCTTGTCAATGTGAACAAGTCGGCCACCCATATGCTGTATACGGCCCTCGCAGCGCATTTATCGCACACCGCCCTCCAGACCCTCCGGATCGGAGATGTCGTGGAAGGCGAGCCACCCTCGGGAGATGCGCGCGCGGAATATATCGTGGATGGGAGCATCCTTGCAGCGCTCTACTGCTTCGTAAATCTCACTGAGATTACCCTCAAAACCCCGATTGGATTTGACATCGACGACGCGGTGGCATGGGAAATGGCCCGGGCATGGCCGCGGCTCAAAATACTCAAGTTGACGGCGCACGGGCGTCATGAACATCTCTCAAGCATGACACTGCTTGGCCTGAAGGCGTTTGCTACGCACTGCCACGAGTTGACCGCCCTCACCATCACCTTCGACGCCTCCAAAGTTCCGTCATTCGACGATCCTCCCGAGATGATTATCCCACCCTCTCCTCTCAGGGTTCTCAGCGTCGAAATATCTCACATCACAGACCCGTCCGCCGTTGCAAGATTCTTGGCCGGACTGTTCCCGAAACTCGCGGTCATTCGGTACAGCATGCCGGATCACCAGTGGGCTAGGGCTGGATGGACCGCGGTAGAAGCAATTCTCTCGAATAGAGGCGCACTGCATCAGGGAAACCCCCCCAAGAAAATTTCTCGTATTTTCGGATAAAATGTTCAAAAACATCAACAGTTTCCAAATTTACCGAAAATATCTTCCCGGCGAAGAAAATTGTGAAATTTCTGTAACTTTTAAGCACAAATTACTGAAAGTTTCCGCCCATGCCACTTATTTCTCAGAATATCTGACTTCGATGCAAGGGAGGTAGAGCAAAACAAATTGTATTGCATTCAAAGTGTAGCTAGAGCCAGACTGGGCTCAACAGGATGAAACCTCAGTGTCGGAGGATGGAGAGGATGTGGTCCAGTAAGCGTTTCCAGACGAACCAGATCCTTTTATTGGGTTCAATCTTCCACTTTCATCATACAACGTTGAACATGCACTCGTTCTCGCAAGCACGTTTGTTTTTCAATTATCCAATATAAATCTTGAGGAAATCCACTCTATCATTCGAATTCGAATTTTCAACATGATTGAAAAAGTTGACTGTATCGCAAGACGGATGTTGTCATCTACAGATAGTGACTGCCAATCCTTGCATCCACTCGCAGTTTGAATACCTCTTAGGCTTGTTGTGAAATCCTCAATCCGCTCAGTGATTGAAATTCCGTTCTCCCAATTTCAAACTGCCGGAACTGAATTCTGGCGCTGGGCTTTCGCTGCTTGTCCTCGTGCCACCTTACGATCCTCAACTCAGTTTACGGAAGGACGACTGTTTGACGACTGTGCATGTTATTTACCATCTGTGCACATAACCTCGACGCAGTGCCTGGGCGAACATCGACAACCTTCGACGAGGATAAGTCATGATGACGGATAGAAAACGGTCATGATAGAGTCGCTGCATGCTAGGCTTAAAAATGATGACATCTGCTGTGAAGTGGGTGTCGAGTTGCGACAAAATCTGTCACCAACCAGTACTAACCCGTATCTGTCATCCAATGACCATGGAATGGAACGCATTCTGGCGCAGCGCGACGAATCCGCATTGAACATAACACATACCACACAGTTTGTCTAGCGTACCTCTAGCCTTCAACCAACGCGCCACTACGCGATGTCCATCTCTCGATTCTTTGTGCGCTTGCGTCTTTCGTTCAGAAAATCACAGAATTCTCCTTGATTTCAAAATCAATTTCAGCCCTATTTCCGCCGATAATTTTGCAAGACATGGATATAACAGCACTTTCATTGGCTTTACAATGGCCGATTCACTGGACTATTTTTCAGAAAGTCTCGTCAATAAGAAGGTAAGGAAATAACACGTACACAACGCCAATCACACATCCTCACCGATAGTTGGGGAGAAAACATGAAGCTTGGGTGCAAGTTTGAAAAATAAATGTGCAACGATGAATCGAAAACGAACCTTCGATTTTGCCCCGGCGCTTCAGCGCCACAAATTCATCAGCTGCCGCCCAGAAGTCGGTACCCCCTCGCGCCCCCACTTCCCAATCTTTCCAATAATTGCGGCCGAAGCTGACAACAAAGCGCATGTCCATCGTCGGTGGATGCTTTCTCAGGATTCTTGCGGCGGCGGGGTTCGGCATTAAAACTAGAACCTGCAGATGCAGACATTGCGCCAATATGCGGGGAACGACGACATGCCCATACAGACGAAGGTACAGACGAAGGTTCAGGCAGAGATGGGTGAGACAGGGTAGCACCGCGAGGCCGGGGCAGATCACCGTATCATCAGCGTTGATTTTGTCCCAGAGATCCATATGCGTGAGGTTGCGGAACGGCGAGATGCTGAAGTCGATGGCAGGATGACCGCTGAAGAGAGACGCAAGACTGCCGCTCCAGCGACGGAGTTGGGACAGGTGTGAGAGGGCTGGGAGTATATCGGTTGACCCAATCACCGCAAGAGACAACAGCCGCGGCCCGCAAAGTCGCAGCAATGCTTGCATGTCTTGCTCCGGCCAGAGACCACTACTGATGAAGGACACGTGCTGAACGCCGTTTGCTACTACAGTGGGTTTCAGCTGAAAGGCCCGGTGGAAAGGTCTGGCCCTCGGAGAGCCATCAATGACCATTACTCTGTACAATAAAGGCTCTATCCTGCGGAGTGCAATATTGTCGTTCATCGTAACGAAACCAAATCTGATTGCCACTCACCATTCGAGAACGCGACGAGCCACCCGTAAGAGAGAGGGTATGACGCCAGAGTCTGACAGCGCGGCAATTTCGAATATTCCCCTTTCCAGCTCGGGAAGTAAGGTCGACATCTTTGTCCGTTGTCCGTTGTGGTCGACGGCGCTGTGGCAGCCAAATCAGTAAGTGAGTCAACGGTGCACAGCCACTGCAGTGCCTCGACTCTTTGAGGCTGCCACCGCCCTACGGTATGGGAGCCCAAGACGAGCCTGCTGCTCTGTTAGCGGTAATACTTTATCTTATCTATTTATCTTCATACATACATTCCTTCATCCCGTCATACCAAGACATTCCGTCCTTCATAAAAATTACGGTACATTTCACAGCCTCAGTTACTCTTTGCTCCGTAACTGAGGCGTACGTGGATATATTCTCTCTCCCTACTTACTTTACTAACTATCCTGTAGACTACGCTAACAGGTACTATATATATTAATAGAGTTACTCTTTGCTCCGTAACTGAGGCACTACGCTAACAGGTTATTGAACCCCGACCGGCATGGCATCGGAATTCGGACTGTCCAGCGCGACAGGAAAGCACGCTACCCCAAGCTAGCTCAAGGGGGAGCGAACTTTGTCTCCTACAAGGAGAAGATGGCCGAATTTCTGACTGGCCAACCGGGCTTCCGAAAGCACTTGATGGGTCGTGTAAAACAGCCTATCAAGCCTGCTGACATCAAGGACGATGCTTCGAAAGATCAGAAGGAAGAACATGCGGCAAAAATAGACACGTACGAGGATGAGATGGACGAGTACCTGCAGAAGCAAGCAGCTATTGCGAGCATACTCACCAATTCTTGGCCTGACGATGTCCACCAGCAGCTCCTTGGTGTCCGTCCTGTCCACAAGCTCTGGGATTCGCTTTGCGCACTCTTCGAGAACAAGAGCGTTCTTGGTATGGTCGACCTTCTTGTTGATCTTCTCCGAATCGAGTGCACTGGCGACGAGGACGAAGACGTGCTCGCCGTCATCGACCGCTTCATCAAAAAGCGCAACGAGTACATCAGTGCCGGCGGACAGCTCCCCGACGATGTCTACGCCGCCTTCCTCATCAAGGCCATGCCCTCCACATATCGCTCCACCATCCTTACCACTGTCACCACAGCGGCGACAATGGGCGCAGCGCTCAACTTCGAAGTCGTACGCGCGCAGCTCAAGGAGGCGATCCAGTTTGACGTCGCACAGGCGAATCGCAAGCGCGAGGAGGCGAAGGCCATGGCGGCGAAATTTGAGCGCCACAAGCAGCAGCAGCAGAAACAGCAGCCGCAGCAGGCGAAGAAGCCGAAATGCGCCAACTGCTCATATACCGGTCATACCAAAGAGGTTTGCCGGAAACCGGGCGGCGACATGGAGGGTGTCCCACTTCCGAAGAAGGACAAGGGATCTGCGAAGGGGAAAGGCAAGGCAGCGGCGGCGGAGGAGAAGCCATCCGATGCGAGCGAACAACACGCGTATGTCGCTGCAGCCATCGCCGACCGAGCGCTTTGCGCCTCTGGTGGGAAATCCATCTGTCTTCTCGATACCGGCGCCTCGCAGCATTACGACGGAAACACGGCGAATTTCGTTGACATGCGGCCGTGCGAACCATATCGCATCGAGACCGCGTCCGGAATCGAATATGCCACGCAGATTGGTACGGTCGAGTTTGCTTGCAATGACGGCGACGTCGAGAAGGCGTTCCGGCTCTCGAACACGTACTACCTCGAGTCCTGCACCACTGGCCTCATTTCCCTCACTCGTTTACGAAAGCACGGCCTTGTATTCAGCAATGCCGAAAATGGGTATGGCGTACTCACTGACTCGAAGACGGGAAAGGTGATCCTCCGCGTCGCAGAGCGCGACGGCGTCTACCCGCTGACCACCTGGCGTACGGAGCACGCCACAGCGGCAGCCACACACGCGCACGCAAAGTCCGCGCGAAAACCCCTCACCCGTACCGAAGCTCACGAGCGGCTCGGCCACATCGCGCACAGCACCATCGAGACGATGGCGCGCAACGGCTCAGCGCTCGGCTTTGAAGTCGACCTCAGCACACCAATCGTGCAGTGCGAGGTATGCGTCCGAGCTAAAATGAAGGGCGTCCGCATTTCTAAAAAGCATCGCGATCCGCGCTCGAAGCGTCCAGGCGAATTCGTTTCCGGAGATCTCTGGGGACCGACGCGCGTAGCGGCAAGGGGGGATTTAATTATTATGGCACATTTTTGGATGACCATTCCGATCTCGCTTTCGTCTACCTTCAGAAAGGGAAGACGGAAGCAGAGACCCTCGGCCACTACCGCGACTTCGAAGCCACGATGAAGACGCAGCACGGCGTCGACATCAAGACCCTCGGGACAGACCGTGGCAAGGAGTACACGGGCGGCGTCTTCGACAAACACCTCGCGTCGAAGGGGACAAAGTGCCAGCTCACCCCGCACGACACGCCACAGCTCAACGGCGCTGCCGAACGCCTCAACGGCACCATCGCCGGGCAGATGCGCGCCCTCCTACTCCCGAGCGGGCTCCCAAAATCCTTCTGGGGCCTCGCCGTCATGTACGTCGTCTGGCTTCGTAACCGCACGCCGACGAAAAAGACCGCACCAAAATCACCGTACGAAGTCATGACGGGCGAGAAGCCCGACCTGAGTCGCGCACGGAAATTCGGTTGCAGGGTCTGGGTACGCGTGTACGGCGGCTCGAAGCTCGACGAGCGCGGAGTAGAGGCGGTGTGGGTAGGACCAAGCGTCGAGACCCCCGACGGCCACAAAATATACTGGCCGAAGAAGGGCACCATCACCGTCGAGCGAAACGTTCGCTTCGAGGATGGGTCCGAGTTCGGGGGGGAAACGAGCGAGGGGGACGTGTCCGTCCCGAGCAGCGAGGAGAAAAGCGAAAAAGCAGCGCAGGATGGAAGCGCACGCACCTCCAAGCCCAATACCACCACTCCATCCCCACCAGCACCTACGGAGCGTTCTACCTCGCAGGGGGAGCTCCCAGACTTGCCCTCAACGCGCCCCACAACTCCGCCGGCCGAAACCCCGACTTTCACGGCGAATGACATCGCACCAGACGATCCAGACGCAGAGAACGCGTCCGAGACCGCGAGCGATGTGGGGGAGGAGCGTAGTCGTCGCATTCGCAAGCCGTCCGAGTACGTGCGCCGCTTGCAAGGCGGAGAGGGAGTTACAGCAGGTGGAGGGGGCCAGTTCCGCAAGTACGCGCGTGGTCTCCAAATCCCGAATGACGACGTGAATTCTCGCGCGTCGATTGCATACGCAGCGGCCGTCGTCCCTCGTTCGTATTGCCAGGCAAAGCACAGCGAGATCTGGCCAGAGTGGGAGGAAGCAATGAGCACGGAAATCAGCACGCTGAGCGGTCACAAGACCTTCAGCACCGTAACGCGTGATCAAGCGCGTGACTCTCCTGTTCTTCCGCTCAAATGGGTGTACGCAAACAAGACAGACGAGACCGGAGACATCAAGCAGCGCAAGGCACGCATCTGCGTCCGCGGCGACCTTCAAGATGCTCTCGGTTTCCATGCTGAAACCTTTGCTCCAGTGCTCAAGCCCACCTCCCGCAATATCCTACTCGCCGTCGCAGCGCACCACGGCTGGCATGTCCGCCAATCCGATTTCAAAGGCGCTTATCTAAACGGCGTCCTTCCCGAGCCAATTTATGTCGAGCAACCTGAAGGGTTTGACTCGCCAGAGGCTCCGCGTGCCACACATGTCTGGAAACTCCATAAAGCTCTGTACGGGCTGAAGGAGGCTGGACGCATCTGGTACGACACGGTCAGCAAGTACCTCGTTGACAATCTCGGCTTCACACGCAGTGAAGCAGACCACGCCGTCTTCTTTCGTATCACGAAGACCGAGCGCACCTTCATAGGGATCCACGTTGATGACCCGATCACTACCGGGGACAGCCTCGATGCTCTCGTCAAGCTCGAGGAGGATCTCAACTCAAAATTCCCGCTCAAAATTAACGGCGACGCAACCCATTACTTGGGTATAGCTATCCAGCAGGATCGCGCCGCCGGCACCATTTCCCTATCACAGGCGTCATATATCCGCGACATCGTGGTTCTCACCGGACAAGAGAATGCGAAACCGGCGCCATCTCCACTCGCACCCGGCGCACGCCTTGGTCGCGAGTTCTGCCCATCTACTGAGGAGGAGAAGGACGACATGTGCAACATCCCATATCGCACTGTTGTCGGTTCCCTTCTGTGGATCGCAGACCGCACGCGCCCGGACATTGCGTACCCGGTGAGCGTCCTTTCCCAGTTCCTCTCGAACCCGGGACGTGTCCACTGGGAAGCAGCCAAGCGTGTCGTTCGTTACCTCAAGGGTACTATCGATGCGTGGCTGGTTTTCGGTCGCACGAACACGGGTCTTGTCGGTTTCTCAGACTCCAGTTGGGGTTCTGAGGTGCTGAACTGGCGGTCGATGTCCGGCTACGCGTTCACCCTCTATGGGGGGGCCATTTGCTGGAGCGCAAAGAAACAGTCAGTAGTTGCGCTCTCAACCGCTGAAGCCGAGTACATCGCGATGACGCGCGCCACGAAGGAAGTGGTCTGGATTCGTCAATTTATGGGGGAGCTCTTCGGGGATTTCATCGACCCGACCATCCTTCGTGTTGACAACCAGTCCGCTATCGCGATGGCGAAGAACGACTCGTTCCACACCCGTACGAAGCACATCGCGCTGCCATACCACTTTGTTCGCCACGCCGTCGCCGTCTCCACCATCTCGCTCACCTGGATCCCATCCGACGCCAACCTCGCCGATCTCTTCACCAAAGGTCTTGATTCCGTGAAGACATCCCGTCTTTCTCAAGGTCTTGGGCTGACAGTCTGAGGGGGAGTGTTAGCGGTAATACTTTATCTTATCTATTTATCTTCATACATACATTCCTTCATCCCGTCATACCAAGACATTCCGTCCTTCATAAAAATTACGGTACATTTCACAGCCTCAGTTACTCTTTGCTCCGTAACTGAGGCACTACGCTAACATGCTCGAATAACCAGGAATAACCGCGCGCTCTCCCATCGCATATCAGTGGCTGAGTAGGCAGCGACCTTGCTCTGAGGAACTGTCTCTGGATTCTCGGGCGTTGTCGGCGACGGGCGCTGTCACTCCGGCTTCTCCCGCCTCCAAAATACTTGCCGAGTCTTTGTGCGACGACCTACTTTGCTTGCTCAGTCTTCTCACCAACCAGTCCACACCTGCGCCAGTGCTTCCCCAAAGAGCCTCCGCGTCGCGGTGAGTCGGTCCGTCAATTTGCTGTCAATGTGACTCGGATGCATCGCCTTCGTGATAAAGAGGATCCCGTGGCGTAACGCCTCTCAATCTTTCCGTCTTCCTCATTCTCCTCCTTGTACCAAGCTGTAATAACAAGGAAAGACACACACCACACACACAATGGGTTCATCATCGAACCCCATTACCAGCGGCAGACCTAAACCTCGACCTAAACCTGGACCCAAATGAAAGGGTATATGGGTACGACTTCAGGTGCTTTCGAAATGGAATTTGATTATTTTGGCAGTCGAATCCGGAGGTCTGAGGATGGTTCTGATACACATGGAAATGCGTTTGTGAATTCGTGGACAATGTGACCATAGATTATCATTTTTTGGGAGAGGGCGTTAGTCGCCTGTGCCTCGTGTGACTCTGGATGGTCTGACGTGGAGCTACGGGAAACCGGTGCCAGTGCAATGCGCATGCCAACCTTCTGTTTGCGTGCGCGGCGCCAATTAAGCCATTTTGGGGACCGAAGGCTGTGTCTCCGCACGTCCTTATGTACTGTGGCGCGGCAAGCGTCACCTCTTTTCCCAGTAGGTGGTCAACGATGCCTGTCATACATTATTCGGCTCCTCCCATTCCTCACCCTCACGTTGAAAAAACAGTCAAACGAATATGCATCGGCGTCACCTCTTGCTGGGCCAAAGGCAATGTCGCTCTACGCCTTGCAGCCCAATTTCCAGAGGAGGGCACAGGAGCGTGGTCGGCCCACATTTCGGTTGAAGATTCCTGAGCGCTAAAAGGCGGGCGGTGTTGAGGCATTCATACCGGTGGCTTCGGACAGACAGGCAGGCGTCATTTTACCAGTGAAGCAGTGAGGTGAGCTGTCTCGGCCTCGTACCATCAAACCCTCAGTTATAGGCGCTCATCCCTCCGGCTAAATGGTACCCGTACTACTGATGTACGCGTCTTGCACCGCCAAACTCACCGTGCCGTGTAATCCAACCTATCAAACGCCAATTCTAAACAGTGAAGCAGGCGCTGGAGTAGTCCAACCTAGAATTACGGGCTATGTTTAAAGGCTGTAGGATGACGTGCTGACCAGATTCTTTGAACTTCGGCCGGTTCGGACTGCCGGTACTATACCGCTTTTTCGGAAAACAAGCTGTTGACAGGTTCCACATGTTGTTCTGCCGTTCCTTATAAAAGCTTAGGCATGATTCATTAAAAATTCCCACGTCTCCCTACTGTCCTGAACCACGCCTTGACAACGAAAGTTCGCTGCATCCGAAGGAACGATGGGAACGCCCGGGGGCTCACACCCCCCCGTCCCCAACACCAGTACTAGCGGCGGCGTGATAGGCACGGGCCCGTCGCGTCGGACGACAAAGAAGAAGAAGGCAAACTGGTGGTATGAGTCTTATGTGGTTTCGAAAGTGCGAGAGAACCTGACGACTGACCAGCCAACGGATTATATCCTCGATGTTTAGACGTGAGGTAAAAGCCAAACCAAATCGTAGTTAGGGTGGTGGAGGAAATGAGCGTCGAGTCGACTTGCCTGTTGCGATAAGAAATTTGGGGCCGGTTTGCGGCGCGGGGTTGAACATTGGATGGAAAATAGACCAAATATATCATGTACCTGCCGCTTTATATGTATTCACAGCCTCCGAGGCCAAGGGCACATTGAGAATGGTTGCATCGTATTTCAAGTAGGGTTGGGTCAGACCATACACAGCGACGAATGAGGAGTTATTGACGAGCAAGCAGGTAAGGCCTACTATCTATAATACTATTACCTGCTCGCTCGTCAATAGTTCAACTATAGCGGCTGGTATCGACCCTACCCATACATAAGGGAGCGATAATACATGGTACGTAGATAACACCTGAATTGCCCCTATGCGAATCGGCGCCGATTCGCTCACCTAACTGCAAAATCGCGCTGCGTAATAGCTGAGAGCTATAGAATAAAAATCGGTTCCATCAGTTCTCCTATGTATATATACTACTCTTGTGCTTTACATCTTTATCAAACGGATAGTTTTTGCTCTTTCTCTTCTGGAGCCGATTTCGAACTTCGACTATCGTCCCACATTTTGGAACCTGCCAATTTCATCTTGTCCCACCACTGCGCGGTACGCTGGTTCCAAGAGAAGTATTTCTCCGTCCACACGAACCCCATGAGACCGAGAACAACCGTGAAGACGGTGGCTAGCATAATCCCCCTCACTTTTATGCTATTGGTTTCAAAAACTGTGATGAGGAACGCCGAGATGAAGGTGGCCATGCTTTGGAAGTGTAAGCAACTTTAAAGAACGGAGCACTGAAACACACCCCCAAACCATCAGCGCGTATGGCAAGGCAAGTACGATAGATAATGGCTCCAATCCGTGAGTAGTCAGGCCATGTTGCTTGAAAAACGTGCCCTAAATAGTTCTCTTTTCAATCTAGGTCCCGGGAAAGAAAAGTCAAGTATACCGCGGTATCAATATCATCTTGGGTATCCGACTGATACTTACGGAGAAGGACGGTACCTGCAAAGGATGAATGTCTATATTTGAACTGAACCCTTCTTACTTGAGATAATAGATCCAAGGCCGAAGCAGATGGATGCGTAACTAGCAGTTTGGGCTGGCGTCGAATTTACAGTGGCCGGTATTGCCAAAAATCCCACATTCGTGTTCAAAATCAGGGTTCCCTGGTTTCTGTAAATTCCAATCGAAGAGACAAGTTCTTATACACGCACGTAAAGTACAAAGTCCTGCCATTCTGACCGCAGTGCGGTGATGAGCTTGTGCCATGATGCGGTGTTAATCACTTGGTCCGTATTCGCCACCTCGACGTTGCGGATATAACGGAGAGGCGCGTTGAACAGCAGTGGCGATAACAATATAAAAAAATATGACCGCTTCGGTTTGTATCCGTACACCGACTCGTCGCTGTTCAAGCGAGGGGTTTTTTCACCGTGAAAATGTTGAAACCGGGCCAGTGCTGGAAAAACAAGTGAACAAATAATGGGGCTGAGGGCTTCCCGGAATGAAGATCGTCGATCTTACCGAATTCTCCCATAAATCGAGCTGTGCCTTGTTCAATACGAATCTAATGTGCTTTAAAACACACACCGGAGACAACGATCGAGCCATGATTCATGTTGCCCAGAGTCGGTTGACCAGAAGCCGAAACCAGGTCATCCGTCATTTCTCTTGTCAATGCGAGTCTTCGAAGTAAATCTTCGACAGGGTAGGGAACTGTGGCTCTAAGCGAGGTCATAGCATCTGTGCAACGTAAGGTCACTCCATGCCCAGCCAGAGGCTAACTGACCCACCGCCGATGCTAAAAATAATTATGTCGCGCAACTCTTGAAGGACCCTGAGAGAAAATGGATATGCGGCAGGAAAATATTGACAATGCAGCCTGCAAGTAAACAGTGAGTGGTAGAAGACTTACTCTTTCTTCAAGTCCACGGACCAATATTGCATTTCCAGTCCCATTTCTAACTATGTGAGTCGCGATACCACATTGCGATGAAGATACTCACGGACGTGTGATGCTGTCTGGACACCGGGAACGAAGTCCCATATCTTCAACATATTCATGTCGAAATCATCTGCCCAGAAGATAATCCGCTCAGAATGATCTACGAAATAGTACCCGCATTCCTTGTTCTCCGGAGTCTCTTCTGTGAGATCTAAGACAATATCGAGCTTGTCGTTCAACATCTTCTGAACCCCCGGTTTTTCGAAAAGCTGACTAAGGGCGCTGGTTATTTGGGCCAAGAGAGCATTGTCGTGAAGATGACAATCCGTGAATACCCGCTAGATTAACATATGTTGATGTAAAAACAATATATTTGATGCCCACGTACATGCTTCTCATGCGCAAAATAAAGGGCACCTTCTGGATGGCGATGGGGACTCCACTGAGGCGGTCGATCACTGAAGAGGCTGGACTCAGAAAACGCTCTTTTCTGCTCGCAATTGAAAATACCGCGAGAATGATCGAGAAAATGGGGGCAAAGGGTAATCGGTGAAGCGTCTTATACTGAATTTAAAATCAACAATCGACTGAAATCAGTGTGTGAGGGTCCACAAACGTAGTTCTCCTGCGAGTGTATCTCTGAACGTTCTCCGGGAAGATAGGCAGTAATTTAAGAGCGATGGGGGAGCCCTTTTCTATTGCCGAACTTGAGGCATCTTCAAGGATTTGAGGTTCGAGGGTGGCTTTGTCCATAGTACTACAGCTCAGACGCAAGGGTCGGAGAAGAGGCGACAGTCCTCACGTGGGATAGATACACTTGGCACTCGAAGCATCACATCGGATGCATTTCATGGGACGGCGCTTGTTATGCACCGCTTGATAGGCCGACTGGACTCCCTGGCACGTCACCGGTGAGGTGAAGATGACAGCCCAAATCGACATCTGACATACGTATCTTCAGAGATTACTTGCGGTCGATTCGCCTCAATGTTCCTTGGATTTTCTTCGGGGCTGTATAGCTGGTTCTGTACTGGTCCTTTCTAATTGAAATCTGTGGAGGCGACGGTTATTTCCGTACGTGAGAAGAAACCAAACTATTGGGTCTTTGATCTACTGACGTTATCACTAGCTAGCGCCCGTCTGCCTCGCCGAAAAAATAAACCCGCGAGACAATTCATGGGCGGATTGGTGTTGGAGCCCAAAGGCGACGGTCTATAGCTTTCGGCGCAATTTAGAAGATGTGACTTGGAGGATCGAGTAAACGAGGACCTCAGTTTCTGACAAACTGTTATCTGTTAAAATGGGGTTCTGTCCACTCACTGCATTCACGCCGCCGCTATTCAAGTTTGGGCTTTTGGCCAATTTTTGATGAAATGAACAGTCGAATTGACCTATCCGTGATCGAGGCACAGATGCCGGGTCGGCGGCTTCGACGGCGGGAGCTGCTCCCAGCGCGCCACAAGCGTCATCGAGAACCGCGCCTCAGCGCATTCTTAATTTTGGAGTCAGGGTTTGGGCCCGGGCGCCGCGCGGCGAGGCGGGATAAGACTCGGAGCAACGGGGAAGCGGCGGAAGACTGCTTGAGGGATTGAGCGCGAGGCAAGCGCTCGGCTTTCAGACGTGCTTGGATTAACATCGACGACGTAGGACGATGAAGAGGAGGGAGATGGACGGTAAGAAGTAAAGGGATTCAAGTAGTGGTGTTTGGAGGAGACGAGGTCAGCTTTTCGGAACCTCCGGCCCGCAGCCAAGTGATCGGAATGAGCATCAGGCTTTTCCCGCTTGTCACAGATGCTGCCAAAGGCTGCGAATGTCAAGTTCGATTCGACCGGCGACGAAGAGCCACTCCGCTGCAACGATGGATAGTTGATGGCTAATAGCCGATACGCTCACTGTTCGCAGCAGTTAAATTTTGCGGCACAGAAATTCAAGTTATTTAACGCGGGATTAATGATTGAGGTTCAATACGATCGAGGCACGAGATACCACTGTATTGCTACTGTATTGACGCGTGTGAGAGAGACGAGAGCAAGGTGTGGCAGCAAAATTTTTGCACCTGTGGAGTGTCGCATCGTAATCGTCCCAAATGGAATCACAACTTTCGCATCAGACTTTTGACATTTTGATTGTGAGGTTGTATGTACAACCCTGAAAAACCTCAGAAAACCTGCAAAAACCTCGCAACCTCACAACGTCAAAACCCTATGTCCCGAATCCACAACCTTGACCGTTCGAGCCCCCGTTGGGGCATTATTTCCCCTTTTCTCACAAATCCCTTGGGGGACCAGATGCATTGCAGTTATTAAAAAGTTGGCAGACACCCCTTTCACGACTTTGGAGACATTTTTTTGCTTTTGCGGTTATGTTGAGGTTGTGAGGTTGTCGGCTAATCCGGTAACCTGAAAACCCCGAAAAACCCGCAATCAAAATGTCAAAAGACTGATGCGGAAATGTCGAGCTAGCGCTGTGTAGGAATCAAATTTGGCAGTGTGAAAAATGTGAGAATCAAACACCCCGCTTGTTATTTAACAGAGGCACGTTAATAACCGGGTTTTTAACATGACATAATCACGCTTATAGCAATTTTTTCCCCCGGATTCCTTGATAATTTCAGCTGGGATTTGGCGCGAACTTGAAAACTACCTCCGGGATCTAGTTGCCCTGGGGCATGGTGCACAATAAATTTTCAAGCTCTCACAACATGCTCATGGGCCCAAAGGTGAGGGCTGACAGCTTGTCGGGCCCCATTTTTAACACATTAATTACAAGCGTCTTGGGAGCCCTGATGTGAGAAATGTATTTAACGTGTTAATAACAGTGTTAAAAACTGTCTGTTATTTAACAAAGAGTTTACTACACAGCACTATGTCGAGCTCGACCAATCTCGGAGGCTTTTCAATTTTCGGGACGCGTGTCAGGTCAATGTGAGGACTTAGGCAAGACCTCGTTCAAGTAAACAAAGTCTGTCAAACGCTGTCACTGCAGGCGCTTTCATTCCGCGACAACCTGCGTCGCCATCTTCACTCCTCAGTGGCGTGGCACGGGACCAAAATACTTACTTAACTGCTATGTGACAATCTCGCTCGGATACCACCTCAGACCTCAGCCTCTTCCATCGTCTTTCGAATGTCCACTGCACAAACCACGTCCGGCGACAGCACTCAAAACTCGACCCTCTGAAATCCCGCTCGAGGACGCATCGGGGACGGTTCTGCCAGTGGGCCCGCTCACTGGTATGTCGGGGCCCCCACCAACATCCAAAAACACAGGTTTTGCTCTCACTCGGTGCAAATCGCGGCGGAGAAATACAGGAGACATTTCCCTGCTAGGATCCAGAACCACAGTTTCGACTTCAACTCACGGCGAATCGGTCAATCAGCTCAACGAGCGGATGACGCGTATCATTGAAGCTATCGAGATGGTCTTACGAAGAATTCCAGAAGACGGTCAGGTTGATGCGCTTTTCCGTCGTATTGCAGCGCTCGATATCCACGGAGTCCGCAGGGGAAACTCACACCCTGGAGAGCGATCAACACCATGGTCGTTCTAGTTCTCAGTATGCATAAAGCTGTGGGGACATATCTCGGACAGACAACAGGGCCAACAACGGTGGACTGGATTGGGGGGCTTTTGTGGGTATTGATGTATAGTGTTATTGATCTCCGAGTCCAGTTCTGCGATATTGACACAGAATTCGAAGTGTGTTCTTCCGTCGGTTCTTCGCTCAAGATGTGACCGGTGTGGTTGTCCCCAATGTCCGAATTTCCTCAAATTCCTTGTCTGATTATCTCAGACGCTCAATAGTGAAATGTCAGTCTATAAACAACTCCCCAAAATTCCTCGTCTGATTAAACCCGAAGTTATAAATTACTTATGGAATCCTGATATTTGGGGCCTAAATTTGTGCAAAATATTGGTCATGCGAATCCTTCTTTTTTTCCCGCCGCTTGTTCAATGTGTCGGGATCATCGAATTCCTCGGCCTTGAGGAAATGTATATCATTCCGTTTTCTCTTAGGATTTATTGCTGTTTCATTTATGGTTTGTCTTGGCGCAAGAATTAGACGCATTCTCCATCCTCTAAGTATTGGCAGCTGGCTGTCCTCGCGCTACCTTACCCTCCGTTTAACCAGGCGTTAAACACTTGTCATTCCACGAGGTTTCATCCGAACTTGCTATCTCTAACCACTGCTACTTTTCAGTGATAGGAACAATAATTGAAGATGCATGATATTCGGACTCGAATCTAGGCTGATTTCGACGTTACAGCCTCCGAGGTATTTTAATCTGAGTCTGGGACCCCGGATTAAGATTCCTTTCCCTAGGTCTTGTAAAATAGGAATGCCCCGAAATGGGGACATACGGCCGCCTTCTTTGAACTTGAACATGCAACCACGTGATTTAGGGGCGGTCTCACTAACCCTTAAATGTTTGCGTGTGGCGGTATTAGAGATGTTGCGGCATGCCTGATCAGCCACCCGTAGCAAGCGCGGGGTTGTGCCCCCGACTGCAATATCGAAGAAGGGTTTGCCGTGGGCTGCATCTGGCAGGGCCCCTCAACTCGCATCTGCGGGCCCTGCGACAATGACGAGGCTGGGACGGCGCTGTGAGAGTGCGTGATCGCCGGCAACCCGGGCGAGTTTTTTGAGGCAGTTGACTGTGGGGTGCGCGAGTCTGCATACTAATATTTATCCGCTTGGGCTGGGTTATAGTCGGCCGCATACAACACCATCACCAACCAGTGCGAGTGAATAGGGCCCGGGTGCGATGGAGATTCGAAGGGGGTGGGGAACTGTTGCGATGAGTTAAAAGGAAGGAGATGACTGTCAAATTGATAAACTTCCACCGAACAAATTGGTTTGGTGCCAACTAAATACAGATACAAGAAATCACCTATCATATTCACAATCGTATTTGTAATATTTTTTTGACGAGGGCTACTACGTATCACCGATGCCGCTCGTCGGGAGCAGTTCTTCCACCATCTGCCAAAGGGCGCACCGGTCAGTCTCTTCGGCTGTCAGATCATCGTGGTGCGCTTTAATGCACCTGGTATTCGCGAGGTTTGGGAATAGCACACCCAGGAATTTCGCGACGGCCGGTGGGTCGGTTATGGGAGAAGTACCGATGTCGATATCGGTGAGACGCAATTGTGGGCTAATGGCCTCGGCGGAACCATCGGATGACGGAGCGGCGGATGCGTCAAAAGTAATGGCGAGGGATTCTAGCGCAGGGCAATGTGTGGCGAACGCCTTCAGGCCGAGGAGTGTCATGTGGGAGGGATAGTGAACATGCCTCGCGGCGCTCAATTTAAGCTCTGTGAGCCGCGGCCATGCACGAGCAATATCCCATGCCATGGCATCGTCGATGTCAAATCCAACGGACGCTTCAAGTGTAATCTCCGTGAGATTTGTGAAGCAGAAGAGCACTGCAAGGATGTGCCCATCCACGACATAATCTGCATGCGCATCATCCGATGGTATCTCTTCGTCATCGTATTCCCAAAAAAACGATTCACAGAGTCTGAAGGGCGGAGTGCGATAAACGCGTTGCCAGGGTCGTATACAGCTGACGGGTGATCAACTTCGGTGCATGCACTGTCGTGCTAGCATAAAAATCGACCAGGCTCCAGTTAGACAAGAGCAAGAATCCGACGGCGAATTCGATGGTTATGGTACTGAAATGGACATGGCGAAGAACAGGAAACAGAAGGATTTGTTGGTCTATAGAGGCCCGAAATTGCGGTGAGGGCAAATGTGGTACAGTCGGGGCCATGAGGAATAGACTTCGGAGGCCAGGAAGCTGGGAAATATGTTCCATGGCGGCTCGGTCAAGGAACTCGCAGCTAAGGTGTTCGATTCTCTTCAGCGCTAAAGCAATATTGGACAGCATATCGCAAGGGATGGCCATGTCTGGGGCGCAACGCAAACGGAGTGTCGTTAATTGCGAGTACCGAATTGGTAGGCCTCGCAGAGGATCCAAGATGGAATTGTCAAACCAGATGTCGACCGCTACAATCCTGGGGGAACGAAAAAGGCTCGCGCACGAGGTCAGAGCCGGGGGCGCGCGCACGGAGTCCCCATGCTGCACGATCTTTATTTCCCTTAGATTTGGAAATAGGTGGTCTCGGCGAAGGCCGTAGTCGACTCGGATACGTTCGAATATAGCGACCAATTCCAAATCTTGCGGGGAACTCAATTTGAGCGTCCGAATCCGAGACGCATACGCCAGGGGTCGATCCCAATCCTCTGGGGATGTGCAACCTGTCGCGTTCTAGGGAGTGAAATTAACAGGAAGACCATGAACCCCAGATCGCCAACTCACAAGATAGCCATTGTCCTGAATTTGCCACAAATGCGATGGTAGACACTTGAACACGTTCACCATAGTGTTCTGTGTCCGCCACAAGAGATCCAAGGCCGGATCTTGGAAACTCTTGCAAGTTCTCGCAAGGGCAGCAAAACTTTTGCACTCCGAGTACGATAAGTAGCCCTCGTTATCCTGTACTTGTGCGAAGATGGAATCGCGAATTTCAGCGATGTCGAGACTGTGATGCATCCCAACGCAAAACCGCTGTGTGCTGCGACGTAGGGCGATGGAACGTGCTTTGTTGATCCAGAGGCGTCGACTACCTAAGGAAAAAAGACAACAACTTTTGAAGCCTGGCACCTAACAACCCCCAATACACGCACCGCCACAATTCCTTCTCCTGTCGCCACTAAGTATTCCGCCTCGCCGCTTGCGCCTCAACCAGCCCCGCGGCTTTGCCCACGTCGAGTTTCTACCGGAGGGAAATGCCGTGGCGGCGTACGCCAAGAGCTTCGCTCGGGAGCCACTATATACTCAATCGCAATCTCACGGTGATTTATGCGCCCGTGCGCCCGACGAGCCACTGCAGAATCCGGCGAGTCATGGGTTGCATCTTTATGACTATAGGGGAGCCAAGGAAGCGCTGAGGACCGTGATAGATGAGACGAGCATACAGAGGAGTGTATTTCTGTTAGTGGCGAGCGCAGCGAGCAATGCTAGCTAATGCGAGTTATTGCGACCAATGCTCGCTGCGGCTCTTCACTAACGCTTATGCTTTCGCAGTACGCTCCAGCCTCACCGCCGACCAGCGAGCTCACCGGCTCCGGCTTCGCCGAGTTTTTCGCGAGTTCCCCTCCATCGAGCGCGTCGGACGCAGGCCCTCACAAAGGCCGGCTGCAGCATCACCCCGCATGGGCCCATCAATCTCGAGTATGCGCTCCGGAGGGTGCGTGTTTCGAGTTCGCATTATTTACTGTTTCGTTCTGTCTATACTCATCTGTTTTGTCTTGCGTGGTTTTTCGGTCCTTCGACACCTTACACCATGTTTCGTTCCCTTCGACACTCCTTCGCCGTGCCGTTATCTCTTTCCTTCCGTTTATCCCTCCAATTCCTTGTTTCGTTTATCCCCTTCCTACGTCGTCATGTTTTTGATTTTTTCAGCTTTGATTAGTTTTCCGCGTTTCCGGTTTGACGCTGACGACGCGTTCCAGGCGGCGACGGCGCGGGTGCAAAACAGACAGGGTGGCCGCAGGGTGAGCAGGGCGGTTACTGCGGGGGGAAGCCGCAAGGCAGGTACGCAGGCGGGTACGGCGATGGGCAGGGTGCGTACTCTTTCCTTCTTCCTTCATCCGTTCCTTTACCCCCGTTCTCTTCCCCCTTTTCTTTTCTCCGCCCACAATTATTTTCATCAACTCGTTTTTTAACAGGTGGATATGGGGTGGAAGGGGAGGAAGAAGCAGGGGGGATAGATGGTGGGCGGCGGCCACCGGGCGGACAGCCGAGGGGGTATGGTCGAGGCGACTACTAGGTTTCTTTCCGGTTATTTGGTCGACACTCCCTCCCTACGCCCACCCGCACCCCTCCCCTCCTCGCCTCCCTTCTATTCGACGGCGCCGCCGGCACCCTGGGCACTTAGGCGATCGCCACCGGATTGTACTCGACCCGTATTCGTATGATCCTAACGACCACACACTCACAAAATCATTGCATGTGTACGTTAGAATGAACCCACTGCTCATGATATCAATCTACCGTTTCCAACTGTTTGGAGGAAGGAGCTGCCTTACTTCGACTTTGCGGGATGAGATGAGAACGGATTTTAATTTTGTCGCGTCGCGAGAAGGATTTGCGATGAGGTTACCGGGACATGTCACATAATCATAATCTCCAGCAAGTGATACCCACGCATTTTCGGACGTGACCAGGTTCTATTGAAGCAGTCTTTGGGTTCAATATTGTCTTCCTAATCATCAATATCCTTCCGACATATGATATTTACATCATTCTTATCCAAATCCGTCTTCGCCAGAGCTTATTTTGGTGATTGCAGCTTGCCGTTGAATTTTGTCGCTCAAGCACGAATTGAGGTATGGGCTCCTGGTGGTTTGAGCTTCCAAGAGCCAATGCGCTTGCGGTTGCACCATTCTCACTCACCGGAACCTTCCTAATCGAGCCGAAAGCGTTTGTTTCTGTATTGGGTCAATGGTGATTTTCGAGATAACAAGAATATTTCCCGTGTCTTCGTCACAGGGAGAGGTCCACATACAGTTCATACGTAGTTCGCCACAGACACAGCGGATCCCTACCCGGCTCCCCACACACGAACGTGATTCAACATCTTCAGGTGACTTTCTATCAATATTAATTACATATAGATTGTGCTTTCATGTAGGACAACATTTTTGTACAGGTGAACATGTGTGTAGCCTGTACTAAACCCAAAACTAGTCCAAGTCGTGTTAATACCGATTGACGCAGCTCGACTAGTCATTGTTGCTGGTTTCGAGCAAGTTTCAAGCAAGATCTCGATCTGGCGCGCAAATTGCACGGACAAAGTGGAAGTTGAAAGTGCGGCACTATCTTCTTTCTGCTTCCCCACATGATACCCCATTCCTTCCGGTTCCTATAACATTATTTATCCCTAAAGTGCCGAGTTCGCAGCATAATCTCAATAAATTGCGAAATAAAAGATCTCATGCTCATAGATTCCTAGGTTAGGCAGTCCACGACGTATTTCACGCATCTCAATAGACGGAGAAAGGTCAATGTAAGTAAACCCCTGGCGTGCGAACAAATTTCAGTGGGCAATTTTGAAGCCGATATTGCCAGACGTTTTCGTCAGTGCCTCAACAACAGTGACTTTGGCCTTTGGGAATAATAAACTGCTGGCGACTTTAATTAGAGTTTTTTTTGCGTCGTTTGTCAGCTCGTATCCAGGGACGTACTGTTGTCAACATACCACGGCAAAAGCAACATCACTTGATCGCGGTTCAAAGTGGATAAATTCAACATAAATTACTTTTCACTAGCGAACTTGACTATTGACACCAAAATTGCAGCAACCAGTTTGGATTGGTGCCAGAATTCTTGTCCCTGCCCAGAGAGCATCATCATCTGTACTGCGTCAGAGTCGATACTGGAGCAATACTTGTTTGATCCCGAAATTTGATTCAAATCGACAACTGTCGCAAGGTAATTTAACAGCATTTCGAATAGGTTCGATTGACTATTTGGGCGTATTCGATTCATCTACACCTGATGATAATAAGCCACTCAAATGGTCCAAGCGCGTACTTGGATTCCTGGTTCCCAAATTCAAGTCTGTCAAGTGCCAAATAATCCTTCATTGTTCTATCTGCACCATGTATAGCAAATGTTTCCGCCGAAAACCGAGGACGCAATTTGTCAACCACCATGTCCACCTAGGAGTATAAAACTGCGTCGGTTTCTGCTCAATGATCAGTACTACTAGTAGTATTCAACCGTTCTTCGACACATCGAAATCCCTGCCCAGCATGCGATTCACCTCCTCGACCTTGGCGGCGTTGGGCCTCTTTTCCTCTCTCTCCTCTGCCGTGCTCGGTCAGTCCGAGCTTCAAGCCCGAGATGGCGGAAATGGCAACGACGGCTACGGCCATAATGTAGGGGTTTCACCTCTCCGTTTATCAATAGACGCTTAATTTCTGGTCGCGCAGAACTTGCCCTGCTTCCCATTCATCCTCGAGAAAGGTTGCGTGCGAGGCCGCTGCGGTAACTCACACCAGTGCGAGCTTGGCTTTAGCCTCGACCCAATCCGTCTTTGCTGCGTCCAGAATAAATATCGCCGCGGAGACAATGACCAGTATGGAGGCAATTCAGGTGGTCATGGAGGAGAGCAGTGTAACTGTCCCAACGAAGGAGTTAATTATGGCGAGGACGGAGACCAAGACGACGGGAGTCGGGGAAAGTGCCATTGCGACAAGAATAAAGGCGGAGATGAAGGAAAGGGAAAGGGCGGCAAGGGAGGAAATAAAGGCGGAGGACACGGGGAAGGCCAGGGAAAGGGATACGGAGGTGGATACGACTGATATACCGCTACTCTTTCATCCGAATGGTCAACAGTGATCCTATATTATACGTGTAAAAATATGATGTATTTTACCTTGGTCGCAGTCAACGTTCAAATACACATAATCCCGGAATTCTGTGAAGATCAAGTTGGGGTTACTCAAGCATTTGTACATGTCGAACATTTACTTCGAACAGCTTCATCAAGATTCTTTGGATTTCTCTTGCTGCAAACCCTCTCCTTTCTCCCCCTGCGCCTCGCCATCCGTGAGCCACCGATTCTCCACTGTGCGCCCCCCCTTTTTCCGCGCGCCCCACACGCCGCCAGTGATCCCACCCTTCTCGAATATGGTGTCGATGGCCTCGAGCTCCAGCCCACGAGTTTCCGGGAAGAATATGTACACAAGTGGTACCCAGCACGCGTTAAAGATCGCAAAAATGATAAAGACACGCCAGGAGATGTTCGCAATGGCCGGTGGAGTCATTTGTACAACAGCAAAGACGCACCTAGAAAGTAGATCAGCATAGAGCAATTTTGTCGCTGTGGAACTGCATACATCCAGTTGAAGAAGCTGCTGATGCTGCTTCCTCTGGCTCGAATACGAGTCGTGCTAATCTGTTCGGGTCTTGACTTACCACTCCCTGAGAGAATTGGTCTATAACGCACCTCGGCAGGATACAACCAAGGCTGAAGGATATCATTTAATTAAAGGTTACCTCTACTAGGGCGAGAAAGAAAAGAAAACGCACGATAGGCAAATAACCTATACCAAGGAAAATCTGGAATATGAATACCATGGCTGTGGCCCCAAATGCGGCGGGTCTCGTTCCGGTTGAAAGAAGAATTGCAGCCAAGATAAAGCACAGCGAGAGACCGGCGGCAGAAAGCATGAGCAACGGGCGTCGGCCATAGCGATCAACCGTCTGCATGTGAAATATCAGGGTCGTGTGTCGAATGAAAAATAAAAGGAGACGAACCCACAGTGGGATAAAGGACGCCAACATGTATGTGATGGCAGTGCAACCGCCGAGGATGAGGCTCAGATTACGCGACAAGCCCTGCGCCGAGACCCAGCGATGTTAGTGCCCTTACCGAAGACAAAGAAGTTGATCTACCATCGTGTTTTGGTAGACGACGGGGGCGAGGTAACTATTCGAGGTGAATTGTGGAAGGACAGAAGTTGCAAAAAAAAACGTCAGTGACGCGCAGTCTCTCAAAGTCATATTGAGACCCACTTAATCATGTTGGCTCTAGCAATCAACGGTATATAATCCAATATGGGGAATTAGAAGTCTATGGAACGCACCCAGTAAACTGCTGCATAACGTTGATGCCAATGCACAGACAGATACGCCGAAGTTTCCCACTGGCCCACCCTCAAGGAGTTCCTTGTACTTAAATGGACCTGTATAGTTTCAACTCAAGTTCATTGTTGTTCCTGACCAAGAGCAGGTCTTACCGCCAGCTGACTCAATGCTCAACGAGTGTTCAATCTCCTTCTGCACGCGCACCACGTCGGGGTGGTCGATTGAGTCGCAGTCCTCGAGCATCGCGATGGCCCGGGCACCTTCCTCAGTGCGCCCGTGAGCGATGAGCCATCGTGGACTGTCTGGGAGCACCATGCACTGCAGCAAGAGGCACAGCGCGAACACCGCCTGGAACCCGATCGGAAAACGCCACTGAGCAGGCCCTGAGTGAAAGGACATGCCATAGTCTAGCCTGTTCAAAACAGCATCCTCAGTCGACGTCGGCGGCCAGACAGGATAATATGCACCAGTACGCCTATACACGGGTCAAAAACAAACAAAGGAAAGAAATGATGCACGCACGATAACAAGACCGACAATTGTTACCGTGGAATTCAAGCAAACGAGTGCCCCGCGAATTTTCCCAGAAACGGTCTCGCTCTGATATACCGGAATCGACGATCTTGAAATGTCCTCAAGTTGGGAATCAAAGTGAATGTTGTTAATTCAACCGACGTACGAGTTGAACCCATTACCGATGCCCTGCAAAAATCGAACTAAATTTGAATATGAAAGGCGTGCACTGCCTGCGTACCGTCACAATACGCCCGACATACAACTGTGCAATGGTTGTGCTGCTCGTCAAAATCGCCTTCGATAGCATGTGATCAACGTCGGCACAAAGCATCCGGTGTCATGGATAGCGAGTACGCACCGTCCCCACAAGCATCGTAGCTGCGCCGCAGAGAATCATCCGTTTCCGTCCAATAGATTCGCCAAAGAAGAACACGATCAGGCTACCGACCGCACACCCAATATCGTAAATAGCCACAATTGTGCCCTGCGTCGTTGGATCCGGATGCCCAAAGTCTTGTCCAAACTGATTGTCAGCGCCAATCTGCACACATATCCATCGAATATTGAACAGCACCCAAGGAAGAGGACGAGCGACTCACGATGCCGGACATGACGCCCTGATCGTAGCCGAGCAGCAAAAAGCCTCCATTGTCGTGTTGGTTCAACGGAACGACAAGGAGGAGCGGAGCGCACCTTGACAGCAACACGCTGCGTTCCGCCTAAAATCAGAGCCTGGACTCAGAAAGACGACGAACGCACCGGTGATGGCCCACACCATAGCCTTTCCGCGCAAGGGCATAATCCAGATCTTGCTCAGTCTAGTCGTGAGGGAATAAAAGGCCGTTGTGTCAAGAGTGAACTATGCGGGGTGGCACAGAATTGTGTGGTGTGCTATCGATGCGCGATACTTAAGGAAGCAAGAAGCGCAGACCGGTCCGAGAATCGAAGTTGAACTTGACTCAAGTGATCAGTTGCCGTACCACCAACAGTGGTTTGCGCTCACATCCGTTCTCACGCACGCGCGTGATCTCTTGGCCAGCGGACGAGCGCATAAAAATTTAACCAACTTCCGTTTGGATGATACAATATCGAGAATAATAATGGGCATCGAAATCAAGCGAGAGCACGCACAAGAATGAAATCACAGTTGTCTGAGAATCACCGCCGGTCCTCCGAATTGGTTCGCGCTCCCATCCGTTCTAGCTGATCTCTTGGCCAGCGGACGAGCGAGGAAGATTTAACCAACTTTTATTTGGTACAATATCGTGCTATAATAATAATAATAGGCATCGAAAGCAAAATATGCACAAGAATGAAATCACAGTGTCTGAGAATCACCGTCGTCAACGCTGGGGGCCTGAGGCGGCGGTGCCCACCGTTCGACAAGAGACCGCAGGCGGAGGAAGGCGTCCTCGCTGATGAGCTCTGGCTGCTTCGAAAACATCTCGTACACGCGCTCCAGCGTCGAGTACACATCCGGCAGCTGGGAGATCCAGATAGCGGTGCAGCACGGGAGGGGCTCGTTGCGCCGGAACAGCGTCAAGAACTCAGCGTCCGCGGACTCAATAATGCTAATCATCTGCTCGGTCTTGATTTTGTTAATCTATGCGCAGCGTCAGCATTATGCACCAAGTATCAAATGGGTATGTAGCATGCCAGACGCACATCTTTGCGCAGACTGGCGACCTCGTCTTGCGGGTCGTGCTCGGCCGCTAGAGCGTCTGCAAAGCCGGAGAGTAGCCCGCAGTGTTTCACGGTCATCGCGCCGGTGTGGCACAGATCCGCCTCGGCCTCGGTCGCATATTTGAGCATGACGCCGACCTCGCGGGGAACAATGCGGCTGTAGAGAACCTTGGACAGGGTGATTACAGCACCGAAGATGGTCGCGCTCGTGCTCTGGTATATTTCTGGCGTGCTCCGGGACGCCTGTGTCCGTAGATACACGATGGCGATGTATAAGGAATAGCCTTGGACGAGCTGTGGAGCCGACGAGTCGAGAGACTCGATCGAGAAGCTGCCGGGGACTGTTGGGTCGCGGATAGCCGCACCGAGAGATCTCAAAGACTGGAGTTGCCGCTGGACGTGGTGCGCGAGGCTGTTCGGGATTACCAAGGATCTTGGGGATTATTGACAAAACTCACCTGGGATTCGCCTCAGTAGGCACAAACTGGAAGGCCTTGGAGGATATTCCCTTCATGATCTCTCTAAATGAGAAACACACGGCCGAGAGTGTATGGTGTGCATGCAAATGCCATTCGATGACGCCTGAAGACACAATTACCATGTGTACACTGTGCGCTGTAGAAAGAATTCAGAAAAGGAACAGCTTAGGTAGACGTATTACCTAGCACCTGTGCCAGAATTTTGAATAAAAGCTCATTGGGCAACTCCAGGTGAGGGACGAGTTGCGCCATGAACGCATAAGCCAAGCCGTGCGCGTGACGGTCACGTAGTATGGCGTGCCGAGAGTACCGCCACGGTGCCGACTCGGATGAGCGCTTGGTGCTTCTGATGAGAGACTGTAGAAAGCTGCTGTTCGTAAGATGTTCTGAGAAAAATCGAGTGGAGCATATCGATGAATTACAACAGCCCGAGGTTATACACTACACCAGTAATTATTGATTACTATATCCGACTGGGTAACCGGCCAAACTAGCTAACCGGCCACTTGCGTAATGCAAGGGATTGTACTGTTAAATTATAAAATCTTGCCTGTGCGAGATGGAACAGGACTTACAAGGATGCTCTACGTCAAATTTGGACGCAAAAGCACTGATCAAAAGCTGTAGTGGTTAAGTCGGTTTGATGATCAGGATGATGGCATGGAGGCATCATTTCTTATCTCCGAACAGCGTTTACGCGACTGTCTGGCTTGTTCCTCCAAGTTCCTCCACCATTTCCACACCGATTCTCAAGTTTCGGGGCTCTTCTTGATCTTTGGGTTCAGGGCCATGACCTAGCTTGACGCCTTTCAGGATAAATGGCTTCTCCCGCCTCCTGGTACCCCGACAAGTCCCGGCCTCATCTCGAGTAGCTCAATTTGGGTGACTTCTATAGTAAACCACTCGGTGTTGTGATCGGCCTGGAACTTTGCAAGTGTAATTGGAATAATCACTAATGTGTCCTCCTTGATTTATGGGTCATGAACTATTCGCCTTCCCATTCACAGCGGCCCACTATCCGAAACCACCAAATAACAGTTGCGCTGACGGACGGATTTTGTTGAAAGGGTTACGCGGTGGCGGAGCACATGTTGTGCACTTGGGTACATTAAAATACTTCCTATGTAGTCGCGCAGACCTTAATTTGAGCTGTGGGTACACCCTGTGCCTTACAGGCCAAGACATCCTGTGGTCACCAATCCCACCCATTCTACCTGGTTGAGAAGGGCAATAATCTGGTACGCATACCCCTTAGATATATGGTCCAGGTCTGTATAATCATGCATATTGATCCTATGGACAACATGGAATGCACAGGGGTGGATAATACGAGTGCCAACGAATAATTTGGTGGGGTGGCCCGTTAGGCCGTTTATCACCGTTTCAGAGTTGCTGCCGAAATAAATTCCGAAAGTGACGAAAAAAATCGTCATATAAAGGTCCTAACTCAATTGCAGGATGCATGTCTTCATTCTAGAGCCCATACCACAACAAACCTTTGGCTATGTGTATGTGCTCGAGGCTTAAAGTGCTCAGGTGGCCGGTTACCCAGTTGGATATACTTAGTAAGGCTTGAGTACATCAGGATTTGACAAATAACTTGCGCCTTTTCTGGCCTTCTCAGCTTGCGACAAGCTGACAAGGTCAAAAAAGCTAGCAAGCTCGCAAGCTTGCTTCGAATAAATTCTGTACATATTACATGAAATGTAGTAGTAAACTATGAGAAAAACTCGTGCATATGGTGGTCTGCGTAAGGATTCACAAAATATGTATTAAAGGCGTCGAGCGAGTTGGAAAAATGGAAGTCCTCGGGTAACGCTGCGGTCCCGTATACTGGGCTGAGATGGGCAGCCCGCGCGATGGAATCGATGGGGATGATAGCCATCGTTGACGCTGTCGCTCCAGCTCCACGACCCACATCCCGGTATCCGGATCCGGCATGTCTCCGACCGGAACCAATTGACCAGGGCGCATTCGAAGATACGCTCCGCGAAGACAAAAGAAAAAAATAGGAGAACTCGGCCAATGTACTTAGTAGGGAAAGGACCGTGACGACGCGGTCGCGGCTGGTGTGCATCGGAATGGGCTCGTCCGATCGGTAGAGTCCGATTGATGGTTATGGCGTATATATATGAGCATTGTGACTCCTGGCGATAAGTACACACTCTATTTTGAATTCTCTTTTTGGCCCAATATCGAACATCGAACACTAAACCATTCATTCTTCCCGTTTGTCTAGTTCCGGCTGTTTCAGTCAACTTCCCAACATGAAATACAGCATAATCCATGTCTTGTGCTCCTTTACTTTTGTCGCCCTTGTTTCCGGGTCTAATGCCCAAATTCGAAACTTGGACCAGTTCAACCAAAAAAAACAGATCTCCGAGGTCTGTTATAAAAGCTCAAGAATCAAGAAGCAGGTCAGAATGCTCGGTCACAGGAGAGATGCAAAGTGGGTTGTTTTTTTGGCGTGTCCATAACATGCCATTGTGAAATGCGACAGACGGCCATACGGACATAAACATGAACGGATCTGTCGCAACTATTACTTAAATATGCCCCTATCATGTTCCAGTTTTGTTCTCCGTTTTTTGAGCCTGAGTTCAATTGTCAAACAGTTAGATAGAGCATCCAACTGTTTCAAAAAGCAAAGGCATAAAAATAGAACTAAAAGCAGACGAAAAAGAGATAATGTGGTTCCGCGCTCAATGAAGTTTTGGAATTTTCATAAGCAAAGGGAAGATCGACAGACACTGAGGTCACTTTGAGTTGCTTTTTGTCAGGGGTCGAAGTTGAACAAGTTCAAAGTTGGAGTTTCGCGTGCGGCGAATTTGAAGGACAATGCAAGAGTACAGACTTGGTGCAGAGCTGGGGAGGAAAATTTGGCGCTCAAATAAAACAGAGGTTTTCCTCGAGTTCTTTACGCTTGTGAACAATTTTGAGAATATGCTACTTACCTCAACCAACTTCGATGGCGATCATTGATCTAATCATCGGCAATCATCGCGTGTAATGGGCTCCCTTTATAATATTACCATTACCCTATCACCCTATATTCCCTTCACCGACTTCCGCCAGACAAAAGTACCGAACATTCTCTCTGACCGCCGCAAATTGTTGGCAAGCGGAGGTCGACTCGGAGGACGGATATGCGGCTGGTCGGAGATTTTTTCACCGCGTTGCCAGACACCGGGAGTCGGGACCTGAAGAGACCGGAAGGTTTCTTCCAAGCCGGAATATTCTATTTTCGGGCTGGAGCTTTTTGCCTGGGGCGATGCCGGTATTTTTGTGCTGCGATGTCTTACCACAAGATGACACAATAGTGAGACAGTCTAAAATGTTATAAAGAAAGGGGTCTTCCACTGGTCTCTCTTCAACCACCATGTCAATCTCTTTCAAAGCTGGTTCTACATTCGAACAGTACCCTTTCATTCCCGCCAGAACCTCTGACAAGCGTTCTCCGTGTCCTGCTCTCAATGCCCTCGCAAATCATGGCTATTTGTAAGTCTCTCCTAAAGTATTGCCAGACCTATTCTCAACAAACACGCAGACCGCGTCATGGAACCCAGATCACATTCATACACCTCTTGCGCGCCATAAAAGCCGTGTACAACCTCAGTTTTCCGCTCGCCCTCCTTCTTACCTTGGCCGGCTTTCTGACTTGCGCCAAATTCTCCATAAATTTGCCAATTCTGAAGACGCAGTCATCGTCGATCCCCCGAGAACACACCTACTTGTTCTCCCCGTGGCGCGGATACAATTGGCGGTTCTCGATATCTTGGACCCTCAGTTTATCAGACCTCTCCGCGCGAGGATGGAACAAAATCGCGCACGACGGTTCCCTCGTCCACGCATCCGGGGTCCCGTCGCACGCACCAGATCCTGCGCTACTCTCCAACCTCCTCAGCACCGCGTCCGCGTCTCAGAAAGCAGGGATAACCCTCGACTGGCTGGCGGCCGTTCACGCGCTCCGCGAGCACAGTCTCCCGCGGCAGTTGAGCACCCTTCACGAGCAGATCGCTCTCGGCGAGTGTGCGCTGGCGTGGCTTGTCATGCGCAACACGACGGGAGTAATTGATCTGGATACATTAGAGCAATGGTTTGGAGAGGAGAGGCTTCCGGACGGATGGTGGGACTGGAAACGACCGGTGAAGCCGGTTGGGTTGATTCAAAGTCGAAAGACTGCGGGCCAAGTACAACAAATTGCAAAGAAACAGTAGGTACTACTTAGTTTGTATCGCTCTTGATTTTATAAGATTCTGTGGAGCTTCTGTAGGAAGGACTGGAAGAGAAAAGCGCATTTCTTATCATAAGTAATATGCTGTGTTCGATATGCGCTTCAACATGATTTGCGCATATTTACGTATTTCCTTCGACGCGCCCTGAACCACGTGAGACCGGTTAAAAGCGCATTCTTCTCGCCTTTGCTTTTCGCACTCATCATGGACTTGTCTACAACATCTTAACTGGCACGACCTCGGCCCGCGTCCATCTTTTCGAATTCCATTGCTGAGGTGCGTTCGTTGCTCGGTTTGCGGGCTACCATTCCTTAAACTCACCTTCGTCGGGATTTGTAGTATTACCCTGAGATATAGCTTCAGGGCCACTTCGTCGCGTGCCGCCGGAGATTGTCTGTGAAATATTCGCGCTGGCGCTGGGTCGCGACGACGAACACGCAGTCAGCAAGCCGCCCTGGCAGCTCGGCCATATTTGCCAGTCCTGGAGACTCGCTGCGTTAGGGTATCCGTCCCTTTGGAACTTCATTACCATCCCGCCTCTTGGGAACTTCACTACCGTCTCTGAGGGGTCGGGAAATAGTTTCTTCGCGCTCACGGTCGAATCCCAGCTTCTCCGCTCGGGCAATGTACCATTGGACGTTTATTGGTTACCGGGCATCGATGACAATGCTCCCGATCTTCAATGTGCTGCCCTAGTGGTTGCCCACTGCAGTCGATGGCGTTTTCTTCACTTGAACATACCCTTGCGGAACCTGAATGGAGCTGGCTGTCCCCTGCCGCTGGACACCTCGATGCGCTTGAAAAATTGAAAGTGATCGGTCGTGAGCTCGAGCCCTCAGGCGACATCCAGCGCATTTTTTCGATCGCTCCACGTTTGCGCGAAGTCATCCTCACCGATTCTCAATTCAGCATGTATTCGGAGCAGATCATTCTTCCATGGAGACAAATCACTAGCTATCGAGGAACCTACGGGGTGAAGACCCAGATCGATATCCTCCGACAAACACCCAACCTGCTGCAGTGCGCAGTCAGCTTGAAACTCCATCTTGACTATATCCCCGACGGCGGCTCGCCCGCTCTACTCCCGCACCTCCGTCGTCTCTGCATCGAACAGCCGCGGTTCCTCCATACATTGAAAGCGCCTCTCCTCGAAGAGCTATCCTGTATCCGCAATTGGAGGATGGACATACACGCCATTCTTCCTTTCGTCAACAGCTCCTCCTGTTCACTCAAAACCATCGTCCTAATGTCCTGCGGCATCTGTCCCGAATTGATCGAGGTCCTCCGTGGTCTCCCGTCCCTCACATATGCGCTCATCGAGTCTCCTGACGAGCGCCACGGGGAAACGGGCGGACAATATGAACATACCGTCGCCCTCTTCGAGGCTATGACGATCTCAGGCATGGCCAAGGATCTCAGGCTGTGCCCCAACCTCACCTCCTTCGTGTTCGGGTTTGGCCCGGAATTTCCGCAAGACCCAATCTTCTCCATGGCACACTCTCGCTTCAAAGCAACTCCTGCCCTAACATGCCTACGGCTCTTTGGTTACGACAGCACAGGCTTCAATATATCCTCGCTTTCGTATATCAGGGCCTTTTCAACCATGCGCCGGCCCCTTCCTTCTTTCCCCGCCCTCCAGTCGTGTCCGGCTAGCATGATGGTTCTAATTCAAATGTTGCGCAAAGACGGATTAGATGCAGCCTTTATTAGTGGGCGCGATGTTGCTGAGGAATCTGGCGACGCCGGAGGAGTTGGTTATGAGCGAAGAGAGGCCTGTGAAACGACGGTCTCGGGAGGATCATCCGACCGAGCGGTGGATGCGTCGAAGATGATACCGAGGTAGCACAACGCGGGGCAGTGCGTGGCGAAGGCCTTCAGGCCGAGGAGTATCATGCGAGAGGGATGGTGAACATCTGTGGCTGCAGTCAAATTGAGTAATTCGACCCTCGGCCATGTGCGGGCGATATCCCATGCTATAGCGTCGTCTATATCAAATCCTACAGAGCAGCGCAAGAATACCGCCATCCACCACGTAATTCTGGAGCATGTCCCTCGATGGCGCTGTGGTTCATTTCCTTGTGTTCCAAAACCGCTACCTCGAGCTCCTGGAGAGCGGAGGCCTAAAAATGGCTTTCCAGAGTCGCATAGAGTTGACGGGTGGTCGACTTGGTCTCAGCCACTGTCATGCCCATATGAAAATCGACCAAACGTCAGTCGGACAACATCCCGAGGAACTCGATGCCAAATTTGATGGTGGTGTGTGGGAGATAAAAGGGTCTATGAGGCTATCGAGGAGCGAACATGGCATGTTCGTAAATGGGCTAGGGCCGGGACTCTGAGAACCAAGGTTCCAAGGTAAGTAAGTGTTCCAAAACTGCTGGATCAAGCTGATTGCAAGCAAGGTATTGAACCTTGTTCGGGCCGAAGATTCGAGGTCACTCAAACAGAGCGTTGTTAATTCCGGGTACCAAATTGGCAGATCGGGCAGCGAGTGTATATACACTATGGACTAGAAGAGGGAAGAAGTTAAGAAATCAAGATCTGAAATTTGACAAGCTTCATTGCGCGGATCATGAACCGAGTTTCCGAATTCTCTGAATATTGTAGTACTTACTTCTAAACTTGAGAACGTTCTCGTGTCTCCCAAATCATAAATGCCTATAGACATCGCTATTATCAAGCATCTTAATATGGAAACAAAACGCTTTCGACTCGATTAGGAAGGTTTACGTGATACATAGCGAAAGTAAGTCTAAGAAACAAATGTCGACCGACCGTTCAAACGGCCAAGTACTTAGTAATGCATAACTCATTATTCAGAATATAAGCGGGACTAGGCTGTGAGGGATTGGTTCTTTGTGACTGGTTGGTTTTTCTGCCGAGCGATGAGAGGACAGTCGGATTGTAGGACGAATAATCGCTAAGTACCGACTGGCATCTAAGATGGGAAATGTCAAGCAAAATTACCAGCCTACTATCCAAGGATCGTTCCGTTTCTTAGAGCTTTGATGAGACAAAACTTGCATTCTGCTCGATGCTCATCCCGCGAGGTTTAGACGCATCAAAATATTTCACATACAATTACAGAAAGTACAGCGGCGATGATACATATTAATACAAAGTAGTGTCCCAGGAAGAGAAGACAATTCGGGCAACTGACGCACGCTGCAAGGCGAACTCCTAATTTCGGGGACCTTTCACCAGCCATATCCACCTTCATGTCCGCCATTCCCTTTACCGTCATGACCGCCGTTTCCTTTGCCGTCATGGCCGCCATTCCCCTTGCCGTCGTGGCCTCCGTTGCCCTTCCCGTTGTGACCTCCATCTACAATTCTTTTCAGCTAAATCCAGTACGCATCGCATTTCAGAAATACTAACCATTGTAACCACCATCCCCACCGCGCGGATAGTTGTCGTGTCCGCCGTTCCCCTTTCCATTGTGCCCACCGTTCCCGTTGCCGTCGTGCCCACCGTTTCCTTTGCCGTCATGGCCGCCATTTCCCTTGCCTTCATGGCCGCCATTTCCCTTGCCTTCATGGCCGCCATTCCCCTTGCCGTCATGGCCTCCGTTGCCCTTCCCGTTGTGACCTCCATCTACAATTCTTTTCAGTTAAATCCAGTACGCGTCACATTTCAGAAATACTAACCATTGTAACCACCATCCCCACCGCGCGGATAGTTGTCGTGCCCCCGTTTCCTTTGCCGTCGTGCCCGCCGTTGCCTTTACCATCATGGCCACCATTCCCCCTTCCGTTGTGGCCACCGTTCCCCTTGCCTTCGTGGCCGCCATTTCCCTTGCCGTCGTGGCCTCCATTGTGGCCGCCATCTAAGATTCTTCGAGTTAGATCGCGCATGTGCTTAATCGGAAAGATTGACCATTGTAGCCGTCATCCCCTCCGCGCGGGTAACTATTGTGGCCGCCATTTCCCTGGCCTTCGTGGCCACTGTTTCCCTTGCCGTTGTGCCCGCCGTTTCCTTGTCCGTCGTGACCGCCGTTCCCCTTGCCATTGTGGCCGCCATTCCCCTTGCCTTCACGGCCGCCGTTTCCCTTGCCATTGTGGCCGCCATCTACAACCACTTTCGATTAAGTAAAGCTAGCACGCCTTAGATGTCGGGAAAACCTGCCTTTGTGACCATCGTCTCCACCGCGCGGATAATTATTGTGTCCGCCGTCGCCCTTGCCGCCCTTGCCGCCATTGCCTTTACCTTCGTGGCCGCCATTTCCCTTGTGCCCTCCGTTGCCTTTTCCTTCGTGGCCGCCGTTACCCTTGCCATCATGGCCTCCGTTCCCCTTGCCTTGAAAGAAAGAAGAGTTAGATCTTCGTTCGACAGAGATTAACCTTTCCCTTCACCGTGACCATCATCACCGCCCTTCCCGTATCCGTCGTCGCCGCGCGCAACGTACCGGATCGGCGGGCAACACTGCTCGCCCTTGAGCTCATATCCAGTGGCGCAGACGTGGCGCACGACGCAACGACCCTTTACACACGAATTTTCCGTGCGGCATGGGCTGCATTTCTGCGTGCAGAGGCGAGGTCAGCATGGAATCGCGCTGACTTGCGAGTACGGGGAGTAAATATCAGAGCCCCACCTGGTGGTCGGACTGCGACGCGTCGCCGGCAAGAGCGGCGGAGGAGACCGCGAAGACCGCGGCGACCGCTGCAACGGTGGCGGGTGTGAAGCGCATTGAGTACTAGAGTGCGAGTTAGTTAAGTTGGAGAGGAGAAGAGCTGGATTGCTGGAGAGTTGAGAAGACGACAGACCTTTTATATTTCGACAATGGGTATTCGAGGCTAGATGAGCTTGGGGTCATCCGTTCGACTTTGTTCCCGCCGACAGCTGTCCACAGACCGTAGTACGTCCATTGGAACGGGAAATAATTCGGATCCCGGAATGTGTAAAGGTGTGATCGTATTTGGCGGGGCCAAAAGTAGTTGAACCGGGGGCATCGCGGTGGGGACTGGTCATGGCGGTGATGTTGGAATGGGAAAGAGCTGACAGCGAGATGGAGTTTCATCGGGGTGAGCGCTGCATAGGAGCAGATTACTTCAGGGATTGGTATCATGGATAAAAACTGCGTCCGATTTCTGTTAGGATCATGGGTCCGCGGGCGACGCAGTGCCTTAATTGTGAAAAGATCAGGTCGCGAAAAGAGCTATAGCACCAACCTGAAGATTAATAGCTCTGAATAATGGCGAGTCCTAATTGAGAGTGGTTCAAGTATAGACTCATATACTTAGTTGGAACGCGCTTTGATTTTTGATTGATTTGCTTTGCCATCGGATTTGAGGAAGTGGCCGTTGTTTGGAAGCAGAATGAATATTCATCATGAACGTTCGTAAAGTGAAAACTAGACAAGCTAGTAGGAGCATCACCTGGACGATACATCCTGTTGCAGAGGGTCATCAATAATGGCGGTATTTTGCCAAGACAATTAAAGTCCTGCACCTTAATTCCATTCCAAGTATGGAGCAGGTGAGAATATAGAGCAGGTGAGAACGAAGCTTTGTGGAAACAGCGAAATGAGATCGACATCATACGCTTAACCCGTGGCATGTTGCTCAATTCATGAGACTATGAAGGTTGCGCAATGCGAACGGCTAAAGATCAGTTGGTTATGGCCCGCCGTCCCTCGTTCGGTTGTACCCAAAACCTATCATAGGCATGTGCCAGCAGAGTTACGCTCCTGTAATGTTTTCACAAAACTCTGGCGCTGTGTGTCTGAATGTAATTGCTTACAATTCGATTGGTCATGGGTATGCAATATTGCCAGTTGAGTCTGCACCGACGGATGCTCGCTTTCACAGGAAAGACTGTAAACTCGAGTAATGAGTGAAAGTCAGTGCCGTGATCCCAAACGAGAATTCTAAGTATAGCTCACGAAACAGCGCTTTGATTATTTGCTTGGTCAAAGTGGGCTAATCAGGTGTGCGGCAGAGTGGCAGGCGCTGACAGACAGTCCCGAGTCGCCACGGCAAGCGTCGATGCGGCGGCCTGAGTCGCCGCGGCAAAGCGTAGTGCGCGAGATTGCGGCAAAGGACGGACAAGGCTGCAGTGTATGAATTAAGCTTTTGAGGTAACTGGTTGATTATTTGACTATAACGCAGATGCCAGTGTCGTCAGACACAGAGCAGTCAGTGACGATTCAAAGGGTCGAAGCGAGCACCGCCGAGGGCCGCTCGGTGACTATCTTGTACAAGTGTCGACTCAGAGGTGTTTCGAGATGATGGTTCAGTGCACGCCTGAGCCCAGGCCCAATTGGAATCCGATGCACTTGATCTTTACCATCTCTGCTCGATCCGCCGCCTAAATACTGCACTCCTCCTTATTGTTTGGCCTGCAGCCACCGCGAAAGAGAGAAGAAGAGAAAATGGACACACTCGTGACCCAGAAGTCACGAGTGCGAGAGCTCACATGACTTCCCCACGCTTGGACCCGCACCGCCATCTTCTCGATGAACAAGCCCTCAACGCAGCCTTCTCGCATCCTAGATGCACTCCTTGCGACCGAAGACACGTCCATGGATGCCCCGAATGCGACCCCCGCCAAGCGGACCCCTCTGCAAAGCTCCAACACTTCACCCCCAGAACCGGGCGGCTCTAACCTCAAAAAACGCGCCAGAACGCTCGATCTCGCACGCCAAGTGCAGGAGAAGCTAATGAGCCAATCGGGCGCGCTCGCAGACGCGAGTTTTCTTTCTAGCTCGCTCGGCTCGTCGCCCGTGGCGGCAGGCGGCTTTGGGCTGAATTACGACCGCGAGACGCCGATACATGCGATTGACGTGGGTGGGCACGACCAGGAGGAGAGGTATCTACCTCCGCCCCGTTTTTATACGAATCCAGACGTGTTTTTCTTTCAGGATGGCGGATTTTGTCACCCGGTCAATCGAGAACCTTAGCGAAGGGCTCACGGTCAAAGAGGCCATGAGGGATCTGGGGCTACAAGGGTAGTTCGATAGGTTTCCTTTTATTCGACTTGAAATGACGTGTTCCAGCCAAAAAGACCTTTTACCTGGACTTGAGGTGCGCCTGCTGCCCCACCAGGCCATCGGAGTGGCGTGGTGCGTTTGTCGTGTATTTTGGCTTGAATGTGGGTGATTACCATCTCCCCAGGATGATCAAACGCGAGCAAAGTAATGATAAGGGCGGGATTCTCGCGGACGACATGGGTGTACGCGCCATGTTCCCCGATGGACTGGAAGTACACTGACGAGGCGCCTACAGCTCGGTAAGACAGTGCAGATGATCGCCACGATGGCGATGAACCTCCCCGGGGCCGACGAGGAGGCGCGCACGACGCTTATCGTGGTCCCCGCCGCCCTTCTACAGCAAGTGCGTGTCGCTTCGCCGCGTCTCTGCGGTTTTTCGTTTAATGTGTTGTCACAGTGGAAGGAAGAAATTGAAACCAAGACGAACGAGATGTTCAGTGTGCGTTTGCATCACGGCAAGGACAAGCTCAAGGTGCGGCGTTGACTCGCTGTCCTATCGCCTCGACGTCAGATGCTCACCGCACGCAGAAAACGTCCGAGGTCAAGGAATACGATGTCGGTCCCTTGTTCTTTTGACAAGCATCTGCGCTGACGCACGCACCCGCAGGTCGTCATCACCACGTACCAGACGCTCAGCATGGACTTTTTCGTCCCCAAGGACACGGCGGTGGGCGAGGAGGCACAGTACCTCGCGAAACACGGGTATGCGCGCTTTCCCTTTACTTCGTTTTCTCCTTCTGTCGACTGAGACTGAGGTGCTAATCACTTAACGTACAGCGGCGTCCTCGCGCGCAGCCGCTTTTACCGCGCCGTCGCCGACGAGGCGCAGTACATCCGCAACCGCGGGACGAAGGCGAGCCTTAGCCTCGCGCACGTCCGCGCAAAGTACCGCTGGATGCTCACGGTGCGTTTGTGTTCCCCCTTCTTGGAATACATAACCGATGCGCTCCCCCCCAGGGTACGCCGGTCACCAATACGTTGTACGTTCCCTGCTTCCTTTCTTAGAATTCGTACACGCCGCTGACGTGTCCTCTCGATCTAGGGCAGACATCTACGGCCTCCTCCGCTTCGGGCGGTTCAGGCCATGGAACGACTGGAACTCGTTCAACGAGCATGTCGTGAGTGCCATTTTCCTTCCCTTTCAATGGGGGGCGATACTAATTATAGACAATCATGCAGGCGCGGGTACAGCTCGAGGACGCACCCCTCGCGGGGCAGCGCGCGCAGATGATCCTGAAGCCGCTGCTGCTGCGGCGCACGAAGACGTCGAAGCTGGAGGGGAAGCCGATCCTCACGCTGCCGCCGAAGGACATCGAGATTGTGAAGCTGCAGTTTTCGGCTGAGGAGCGCGAGGTGCGCCGCGTTCTCTCTCATCTTTGCGCTCGGCCGCTTACAGCGATGCAGATATACGACTCGTTTGAGAAGCGCTCGAAGATTAGTTTGAATAAGTTCATTCGCGCGGGGACGCTCGTTAAGAAGTACGTTGTCGTCTGCGTCGTCTTTCTATTGCCGTTCTAACTATTACTTTTGTGCGCCTGTGTAGCCATGCTGCCGTGCTTGTGCGTTTCCCCTCCGCTCCCTCGTTATTGTGCTAAATTGACATGCAGGTCATGATTCTGCGCCTGCGCCAATTGTGTTGTCATCCGCATCTCATCTTGGTGCGCTCATCTCTTTCTCTTTCGATGTAATTTAATCCATGCAATATCAGTCGATAGCCGAGGGCCAGGGATTTGGTGACCCAACGCTCCTCCTGGGAAGCGACACAGACAAGGAGCGTGGGCGTGCGCAGAAACTTATGGGCAAGTCGTGGGTGGAGGCTGTCCTGCGGAGGTGCGAGCGAATTCGGAATCCCTCCCCATCAACTTACTAATTGATTTTTGTGACAGATTCCTCGTCCGCGCGAGTGCGGTAGAGCTGTTGGACGACGAGGACGAGGCGAACGCGGAGTCGGGGAATTGTCCGGTGTGTAAAGATTGTGAGTTTGCTGTCATTTCCATTTTTCGTTCTTGCCGGGCACAGGCGACTGACGCGCGCAACCCAACCCCAAAGTTATCATGGGCGAGCACGGCCGCGTCCTGCCTTGTGGACACGAGATTTGTTTCGGTTCGTAGACTCTCCTCCGAAATCAAGTAATTTTGTTTGAGCGAGCGCGACAGATTGCACCCTCGATCTGAGCAACTCGCCTATCGCGCACGATGGAATATTGTGCGTCCTGCTTGTCTCTTGAATGTCTCCGCGCTGACTGTCGGCAGTGGCGAAGGGGACGAGAAGCAGAACCTCGCTGCGGAGAAGGCGTACGAGGAGGCCGCGGCGAAGGGGCTGCGCCCGTGCCCGACATGCCACAAGATGACGGACCTCACGGCCACCAAGGTCTTCAAGTCCTCTGCGTTCGAGCCAACCGAGGACGAGCTACACGAGTACGCGCGGTCGAAGCGTGAGGCGAAGCGCCCGAAGTACAGGTGGGGCGATGACGTGAAGGTGCGCGTGGTGAAGCCGGAGCCGGAGCTGGCATTCGAGGCCCGGCGGATCGACTCGGATGACGACGACGATATGCCGGATTTCCCGCTGTTGGGCTCGCTGCTTCAGAAGCAGGAGGAGGTTCGTGCATCGTGTATACATATATCCCTGGCTCACATGGTCTTCGTACCTATGCGCAGGAGGAGGAATCGATCTCCGCGAGGAAGAAAGGGAAAGCGAAGGCTTGGTCGCCGCGCAAGCGCAAGGCGGGCGACGAGGATGAAGTGGACTTTCCGTCGGACGCGGTAATCTCGAATTGGGGCCGCGGCGACGACGATCTCGAGCCGAGCACGAAGATGCTCGCGATGATGGACCTGCTGAAGGAGTGGGATGCGAGTGGAGACAAGACGATTGTGTATTCGCAATGTAAGCTCCGCCCAGACGTCTTGCATTCGGGCTGACCGGACATGGCAGGGACCTCGATGCTCGACCTCATCGAAATATTATTCTCGCGACACGGGATACGCAGTCTAAGGTTCGACGGGAAGATGGATCGTGCGCAGCGGGATGCCGTTCTTGCCACGTTCAAGAGGGCGGGCGGGCCGAAGGTCATTCTCATCAGGTCTGTACTTTCTTCTATGGTCCGTCTCAAAACTGATGTATCGATTAGCACGAAATGCGGCAGTGTGGGGCAAGTGCAGTGGTCGTACTGCAGTCGTTGTGTGCTCATCTTATTTCTAGGCTGAATCTCGTCTCTGCTAACCGCATTATCAAGTGAGTGTACCGGTTATGCATCGCGTACTCTTCTAAGTTCTAACAATGCAACTTCTGTAGCATGGACCTCAGGTACCATCCCCTCGTCCCTCATTGTCGCTCTATGTTGACCGTGGAACTCATTGTAGCTGGAACGCGGCCTCTGAGACGCAAGCATATGATCGTGCTCATCGTATCGGTCAGGATAAGAACGTATGGGTGAAGCGACTGGTCGTCGAGAACACCATCGAGGAGCGGTACGCGTCTTAGATACCACTTGCATGGTGCGTATGCTCACCCACGCGCCAATAGGATGCTTCAGCTCCAGGACGTCAAGTCTGGGCTGTCGGACGCCGCGTTGGGCGAGGGCACTGGGGGCAGCCTGCACAAGATGAGCGTCAAGGATATTAAACAGGTGCGCGTCCTTTCAATGTTTCTCTGTTCCTGCTCTGACTATCTGTCCAGCTCTTCGGAATGGCTCCGGCGCAGGACGACCATTAAAACTTGAAGGCTAGGACGGACTTTATTATTGTATCGCCTATAATCGTGCATTCCTCGTAATTACCTAAGTGTACCTCGTAAAGGTTTTGGTTTATACCAGCTGAGATGATTTTTTGCATGGCGCCACCGAGTTCTTTTTGGTCCCTATTCAAGCGTTGTGCATCTTTTCTGCCGACCATTTCTCGTGGTGGACGAAATTATACCACTATGGTCCTTGACGTTTGTCCTGGTGTAAGACCAATCCAGATGCGCACTGACCTAAACTTCCTTAATCCGACTTCAGTAGTCAAATCCGCCTCCTGACGAATGACGGGCCCCAACGATGGAACAGTACTATGCCGGCGGAGTACTTTATGATACAGAACCGTGCTACCTTGCCAGGGAACCAAGAAACGGCCTTGGATGAGCCGCTCGAGCTCGCGCACCTCGCGTGACGGTGCACGAAGATAAAACGAGTCCCCAGGGAACCGACTCGAGATTTCAAACCGCGAGGAGGTTAACAACAGGCAGATTTGGACATGAAAATATTTCTATATGACACCCAAGTGCAAGAGCCCTAGTTGCTTATGGCCACAACATGCTCAAGTTTCATTTAGGCGCCGAGTACTTTCCCGGTACCCTCCAACTTCGGGATCAGCTCAGAACTTCTATCAAGCGACTGGGCGACGTTCTACTTTTTCGTCATGACGTGCTGCGCCTTCTTCGTCGTCGAATAAAAATATAAAAAGACGCCACTGGACGACTGTTGGATAACAGGTCGAGGAACTCCATGGCGAATTCGAGAGTGGTGTCGCCGAGATTGAGTTCGCGAAGAGAGGAGAACGGAGTGGTTCATAAGGGTAGTGAAGGTGGCCGTGGTACTTAAAAGGCCAGATCTTTTAAATCGGACTCACCGAGAGCCAATGAACTCAACACAGGTGGGAAGATGTCCAGTAGCTGCTTCACCCACTCTTTCGAGAAAAAGGTCCTGGAGTTGAAACGATTTCGGATGAGCCTGAGTGTTCTGCTGCAAGATTGAAGAAAAGCGCCCCAAACCGCTCAGATGGAACTTTCGTATTTCCAGGTACCGAATTAACAAGCTGGGCAGCGAGGGTAATGTCGAACAGGGCCTCGGTTTCGTCGCCAACCCAAAACGATACGGCCTTGAGATTTGAGCACAGATGGTTACAGCGAGGTCCGGAGCTGAGCATGTCAAATGTATCGGCCATTGAGGGCAACTTCAAGTTGTGGGTGATTTCGTATACTATTAGTAAGCGCCAATCCTGGATCCGAAAGGTTTATGCCAACGGTATATCCCAATCCTCACTCAGGGTGGACAGGACCAGTTATGCGCGGAGGAGATATGAGTGTGCCGATCATACTGCATGGTTTCAACGCACAAAAATGCGACTTGAATAACCCCACAGTTTCTTCTTGCCATAGATGCGGGCAGACATTTGAGTACACTTACGAGGGAGTCCTGCTCACGCCACAAAAAATCCAAAGCAGAATCCAGAAAGAGAAAGCGCTTGCAAGTTCTCGCGAGCAAATCCACTGATTGCGGCCGAGACATTTCCTGCGCTCTGAAAACAACATAAGAATTCGCGGCACACGGCGTTTGGCACACGTGCCTCGTTATAAAGTACCTGGAAGTCAGTGGCGTTGCATTTCTGCACTGCACTGACGATAATGATGTCTCGTTGCGCACAGCGAACGGCTTTCGATTCTGCGAAGGTGAGAATGCGTCAGCCCGAGAAATAATGAGATTGTTGTTGGATTGTTGCAAGATTGTCGTGCGAAAGATTTCATTGAGGCGCATACTTACTCCTGTCAGTGCGTGGCAGAGAGCATACATGGGAAGATAAGCTTGAGCTGGATTGAAAGTTTTCCGAGCAAAGGAAATGTGCACGTTTGTAATGATGTTGGCGGAGTTTGAATTGCTGGCTGTCTCGGCCCGTTTACCCTAACTGAGATCGGTTCCTCGAATTTATCCGACGCCGCCCACGACTACATATAGAAATTAAAAGCGATTGACGTGGAATTCGTCCACAGTGGATGTACATCTCGGGTGAAAGCAAAAGTAGAAAATTATTCCTGGTGCAGGGAATATTCACTGCATTCCGGGGCCGAATCGACCGACCCTACCGAGCTTTGCCGATGTTAGCCGAGGTCTTCCGAGCCGCCTCGGTAAGGTCTGCCGAGGGGTGCTCGACCGAGCTTTGCAGAGCTCTACTGATTCCCCCTCTGCCGAGCTGGTCCTATTTCATAAACTTGTATTTAATATCCTTCTGTGTGTTTGATAGTGTCCGTAGGCTCTGTATCTTACATCACATGCTGTAAGTTAATTGATTAGCGAATGTTGAAAGGGCAATATGTGGGTGTGTTGTGATTGCACTCGGTTAGCAAACAAGCCGGTCGTCCTTCACCCAGCGCGTCCAAGCGCGATGTTCAATCATCGCGCTTGGACACACCCAAGCAACACTTTGCCTCCTCGCTTTGACCTCGTCTCGTACATATACAGCCCGTGAGCGCCGTGTAGACTTATCGTCTCACACTGCGCTCGCAGGTAAGCCCACTTACCTATTCATCTTTACATCGTCTCACACTGCGCTCGCAGTCAATTTAGATCTGTCGCGTCACTCTAAATAAATTTCTACACGATCTCACCACGGCTCACTGGAACCAGTTCCGTCTGAACGGCCGCTTCGCATCGCGTCTGCCACAGTCACCTCCGCCAGACACGCCACTCCACATCGAGTCCCCCCGGACGCCTCCCCCTCTGTTCCGCGAGATCACACACCCCGCCGGCACGCCACGACACACGACCATGTCCGATGAAGCCGGTCCCAGCAATGCCCCGCCCAGCGACAACGCCCCCGCGCAAACCTCGGCTGAACAGCGGCTCAAGAAGGTGGAGTCGCAGCTCGAGGCGCTCCTTGCGGCGCTGCGATCCTCACAAGCAGCAGCAGCGGCTGGCGCCACCGTGACGCCCGCGCCCCCCATAGCTCCGCCGCCGCCGCAACAGGGCGGCAACCCCTGTCACTTGTGGTTACACCACCAGTGGTCGCGTCGCAGTTCACACCCCCCATCGCACCGCTCAACTCTCCCGCAGGTGCGTCGCCGTCCCTCCGCTCCCTCTTCCCCGACATCAAGCCGGCATGCATCACTGCCGTCATCACGCACGACCTCGAGGCCTCCGACCTCTACAAGCTGGATGCTTGCGTGAAAGACGCGGAACCCACCTACAGCCTCAGCGTGGCAGGAACTTTCGAGATGAACATGTCCAAGCACAGGGCATATAAGAGCATTGGCACCATCCTAACCCCCCTCCACACCTACTTCGCCCACACTGCCCCCCCTGCCTATTTCTACCGGTACTTAACCCACCTCTTCACTCTCTCTACAGAGTACGAGTGGGCCACGGTACTGGAGTATCACACACTGTTCTTCAACCAGCGGCGTAACGACATGCTCGCGGGCTCGTACGACGGCTGGGGAGCCTCGGACATCGGCCTGCTGAGCTCGTACGTGTACCCCCACCGCAAACAGCTCAACTTAGCACCCAAGGGAGCCAGTGCAAAGAAGCAACCCCCCACCTCGTCGTCAGAGCCCTGCCGCAACTTTAACGCGGGCAAATGCGAAAGCCCGTGTTCTTGGAAGCGCCCGCACACGTGCTTGGCCCCGGACTGCGGCAAGGACCACCCTCTCACGCAGCACAAGTAGGGCGTCGACCGGGTGTGTACCCTCCGCACGTCATCACCGGTACCACGTCACGGCCCTCCCGTAGACAAACTCGTCACCCCCGGCCCCCTCGCACCTGCTCCCCTACCCCGCTACCGCATGCACCTTCTTTCCCCCCCCGAACGCCCCCACCACCCAGGCCCAACTCGGACCCACGGGTCAATTTGGTACCCCCGCACACACCTCGCTCCCCCTCAGTCCTCAGCACCCTCAACGAGGAGGCATGGACTTTCCACCTTCGCGATTACCCAGATAAAAACTTTGTATCAGCACTAATTAATATAATTCGTCACGGTGCAAATTTGGGTTTTACAGGTGAAAAAAACTACAAGCCAATCATGCACGAACCTAAGATCGGCTTTCGAATCCCCCGTCGTCACCAATGCTCTGTCCGCAGACATCGCCTTGCAGGTCACAAATGGTCTGTTCCCCGCCCCCCCATTCCACAACTTCCGCTGCTCGCCCCTGGGCGCAGTCACTCGCAAACGCTCTGCCAAAGTACGCCGCATACACCACCTCTCTTGGCCTCGTGGGCACTCGGTGAACGACGGCATATCCGATGCCGAAGCTTCCATTCGGTACGACACGATTGAACGTGCAATCGCCGACGTCGTACAAGCCGGTCGCGGCTCCCTCCTTGTTAAACTCGATCTCGAGTCCGCCTTCCGCCACATACCCGTGCGCCCGGAAGACTGGCACCTCCTAGGCTTCACCTGGGACAACCAATTCTACTACGACGTCGTACTCGGCTTTGGCTGCTGATCCGCCCCATACATATTCAACCTCTTTGCCGAGGCCCTGCACTGGATCCTCCAACACCACCTACCAGCCGCACTTCGCCACTACCTCGACGATTTCATCGGGATTTTCGCGCGCGGCGTCCCACTCCCTCGGGTCCAGCAGGCTCTCGAGTGGGCACTCGCCCTCGGGAACCAGCTTGGCCTGCACTTCCAGCCAACGAAAATCTGCGGCCCGAGTACAACACTCGAGTTCCTCGGCATCGAGCTCGACACAGAGAGGATGGAGGCACGTCTGCCCGCCAAGAAACTCGCCTACCTCAACGAGCTTCTTGAGGATTGGTCCCACCGCACGCACGTCACCCTCCGCGAAGTACAGGAGCTTACCGGCTTCCTGCAATTCGCGTCGCAGGTCATTCCAATAGCTCGCGCCTTCTTGCATGGGCTGTGCAATTTTGAATGGGAGTTTGCAGCTCCTTTCTCTCGCCGACGCCTCTCCAAACATGCTCGCCGCGACGTTGCTTGGTAGGCGACATTCACAAGTGGTTGGAATGGCATCCGCCTCATTTGCCCACAGCGCCGCACGCTGCATGTCTACACGGATGCCAGTGGTTCCAAGGGTATCAGGGGATACTTCGGGACTCGCTGGTTCTCCGTCCAGTGCCCGCGCCGTTACCGCAATCACCACATCCAGGTGAAAGAGATGCTCGCCGTTGTGCACGCCGTCTTGTGCTGGGGGGACGACTTCCGTGGTGCGCACATCGTCTTCCACATTGACAACGAGGCTGTACACAGCACCCTCTCCAACTTCTCCATAAGGTCCACGCCTACCATGACCCTCCTCCACCATTTCCTTGCCCTTGCATGCCGGCTTGATTTTTCCTTTTCTTCAGTCTGGTTATCTTCCGCTGATAATGTGATTGCTGACGCTGCCTCACGCTTCTTCTTTTCACGCATGTTCGATTTGGCACCCTGCCTCGACAAACAGCCGTCCTCGAAGTGCCTCCGGATTGGTGGTATGAGCAACACCCCTCCTGGCCCCAAACCGTCTCTTTTTACCTTTGGCACGGGCTCGCAGCCAACACCCGAAAAACCTACAGCACCGGCCAACGAAGCTTCATCAACTTCACCAGACTCCACAGCCTGTACAATTCTGACGGCGCCATTCTCCCCGCCAGCCAGCCCGCCGTCATGGCATGGGTCGCCAGCCTTGCCGGACGAGTCCAACCAAAAACCATTAAGGCCTACCTCTCCGCCGTATGTTCCCTTCACGTCGACGCTGATCTTCCCTTCGCCATTTGCGAATCCCCCATCGTGCAGCGCCTTATCCACGAGATCAAGCACTTCCATGGCGAGAAAGACCACAAACCAGTGCAGCCCATCACACGCCCCATCCTCCTCGCCATTCTTGCCCAGCTCCGCCCTGGCGTCACCCCCGGTCACACAGTTCTCTACACTGTGTACTGCCTTGGCTACGCGGGCCTCTTGTGCTCCGGTGAGATCACCGTTGGCAATGGCAAGGACTCATCCCTCAAACTCACCCGCGACGCCATCACCTTCTTTCCCAATTTCGATGACTGCACCCACGTCAATCTCACCCTTCCGGGCTCAAAGACTGACCCCTTTCGCAAAGGGATCACACTCACCATTGCCGCCGCTCCGGACCAGCCCTCATGTCCAATTGCCGCCATCAAACGACTCTACAACGAGTTGCCCCGCGCTGGCAACGCCCCCCTCTTTGAGAGCCTCGACGGGAAGCCGCTCCATTACTGCGCCTTCGTCGCGGGCATACGCACTGCGCTCACCACTGCTGGTATCGACCCCTCCGGTTTCGCAGGCCACAGCCTCCGTTGCGGTGCTGCCACGGAGGCAGCCACAGCTGGATTCAGCGACTATGAAATACAGTTACTGGGCCGCTGGCGCAGCGATGCGTACAAACTCTACATCGAAAACCCCATATCCAGAATCCTCCACCTATCCAAACAACTCCACATGGCTCATCCCCACTCCGTCCCTTTCGAGCCTCTGGCCCTTCGCAACTACGCCCCTGTGGCTTGAGCCTGATCCCTGATCAGCGCTCAAGAGCTTTTGGACCTCAATACATCTTGTGCCCAAACATCTCACTCTTCTCAAATCTCTCCCGCTCTCCTCTTCCCGACGTACCGCGCAGAAGGCTAATGAAAGGGCAATATGTGGGTGTGTTGTGATTGCACTCGGTTAGCAAACAAGCTGGTCGTCCTTCACCCAATGCGTCCAAGCGCGATGTTCAATCATCGCGCTTGGACACACCCAAGCAACACTTTGCCTCCTCGCTTTGACCTCGTCTCATACATATACAGCCCGCTGAATGATGTGCTCCGAACTAAACCCAAACAATCCAATTATCACCCAAATATAACCCAAGTCTTTCCGATATAAGCAGCGATGCCCACAGAAATAACACGAGGATCAGAAATAGGCCGATCAGAGGAAGCAAGGGCTGAGATACAGACGAGTGGCAGTCCCTTGTACAGGGCCTAACAATAGGTTGAAGGGAAGGTATAAGATTCCCACAGAAAGATGAACCTTCACTACAAGATATCACCAGGAATTGGCCTGAGAGATAATCGAGCAATGGAAATAAGATAGTTTAAGAGCTTCGCAGCTTTGAGACGAGCAAGTGTTGTGTGTGTGGTGGTGGTGATGTCCGGAGACGCGTGATAGACCTCCTAGAGGCGAACGATAACTTATTTCCCAGAGAACCCGATTGACGATTTACGATGTACGATGGACGATGAGCGATACGATTTGACGATGACGATTTGACGATGAGCGATGACGATGACGATAAAACGATTTCGATTCCAGTACTATGTAGCCTCAATCACGCCCTAAGACGTTTCCAGTAACCAACTTCTTATTCCAACAGAAAGGTTTCTCAATGTTAAAGTCCAACGACGATACACACTGCGCCAACCCCAGAAATAGCCCAAATCGCAAGCGTTATGCCTACTAGTACAAGGGGATTCTGTGTCCTACTCGTAATAATGTCCCAACTACTTATACAAATCCCAAAATCATATGAAAGTCCTCAAACCAAGCAGAAATTAGTAAAATGGCCCGAGATCGTCCCTCCTTTCCCGTATATCCGTCGGAGGAATAGCTGCAAGCGTATTGCCATTGGCCAGAGCCCAGGTAGTTCCTGATTTCCCGACCATGCGGCTTTTGTCATCCAAGATATTTGAAAACACCAGTCCCCTGGCTGACTGATATCACTTCGTCCGTCTATCCCTTTTGTCTCCTGCCCCTTTCCCATAGCTCCTGACCATCGGATCTTATTCCCCTGGCCTCCAGCTTTCCGTAGATATCCCTAGTGTAACCTTTTCCCAGAAAGGTTTCTTATTCCCAACTTCGCTTCCTCGGAATAAGATCAATCCCATCAGATTGTCTTAACCGACCTTCGCTTATCCCGGAATCCCTCTGGCATAAGTTTCCCCGACCTCACACGCCTGTCACATGGAAGGCCTTTCCTTCAGCCGAGCAGAAATAAGCTTATTCCCGCATGTCCCGTTTGTAGGTATCTCTGGCTTATTTCTCGTTGTGGAAATAAGCTCCAGAAATAGTCTCTTTAGAGGTTTGTGGGCTACACCTTTCCTCTACGGTTTTCGAGGCGAGCACTGCCAGTCCGCAGGGTAGTCACCTACCCTTTGTACCCGTTACTCTGTGATCCTGACCCTGCCAGCTATACCGAGACCGTATACTAGCTCTCAGAAATAAGCCTATACTGTAATCAGACTATTCCGAAACACGCAAAAAGTGCGGTGTTTAGGTATAGTTCAATTCCAGACAGTTCATCTCCCCTATTTTTGAAATGTTGACCGTCCCCGGTCAACCTTGTCTCCTTCTGGACATGCCGAACTTCTTCTTACTCGCTTTGACCTTCCAGTCTTAGCGACGCAACACCGCCACTAATTATGACCTCAACTGAAGACCGGGATCTTCACTGATCCACGATCAAAACTCCGGTGTCTTGTCACAAGTTCACCTCTAAATACCCACAACTCGTTATTTCTCCTGTGAGTCTATTTCCCCTGTCCGGAAACCCTTATTTCCGCCACTCCGCTTTATTTCCAACAGCCCTTCGCCAAATTTTGCTAAGTGCCTCGCCTCTTTGGAGGTCCCCGCTCAGGGACGCCCAATTTTAGCCTGCCCATTTAATTCTGGAACGTGTTTCCAGTATTTTTGGGTGCACAGGCTGTGCGCGCTTCTTTTACGTGTGAGATGCCGCTTAGCGCTGCGGCTTCTTTTTCCAGAAATGACGGGAGCGGGGAAGCCCCTCTCTATTCATTTCTCCGCCAACTCTCTCTCTTTCTTTCTCTCCACTATGTCCACCTCACTCAAGCGCCCGACGTCCTCCCGACCCGCCGACAACGTCGACTCTTCTGACGATGAGGTCCAACCCGCCGTCCAGTCTTCTCCCCGCTACGACTTTCGCTATCCAAAACTTTCTACCACCGCACTCCCCGCCTTCGAGGACCATCCGTTCTGGCAGGCGTTTGGCACCGGCGCCGGGCGTACCCTCGCAACCTTCGCCCTCCGTGTCCGCACCAAAGGGCACGGTATCTCAAGAAAGGCCTTGACGACCGCCCTCTACCGGGGCCTCCCGTACTTTGTCCGTCTCCATTTCTCTTCCTGTCCAGTTAATTCTTGACGCCCAATTTAGCGTCTTGCCGTCTCTTTCTTGGACCCTTCCAAGCTTCTCCCTAAAGACATCTCGCACTGCCTCGTTGGTATTTACACGTTGACTCAATTCGCCAACGACCAAGACGAGGAGTGGTCCGGGTTCGTCTTCCCTGATTACTCAGACGACCCGGTACATCTCGCTTCCTTTCTTCGACTTTTCTCCCCTTAAACATCTTGAGTAGCCCGCCTGTCACTCCAACGACGCTGAACCGCCTTTGGCTTCCCGCGACCCTACGTTGGACGAACTCCAAGCGGCGCCCTCTCTCATGAAGCTGACGCAAATGCCCCCACCGGCTTCAAAACGCCAGAAGGCTTCAACACCCCGCGTCGAGACGAAGGTCGAGACGCCCAAGGATGGCGCTCCTCCCTCCAAGGTGCGTTGCTCTTCACTCTCTTTGCCCATTCCTTCCCTCCTAACATCCGTGTTGCAGCGCTCCCGAAATACCGAAGTCGGGCTTCAGCCCACCCTCGTTGTCGAGACTTCCGCCCGCAAAACCCGCTCCAAAGACCAGTCCACGCCGGCCAAGATTACCGCCGCCAGGACCCCTGCTCCCGAGACGCCTTCCGTACGCCCCCTTCCTTTTTCATCCACGGTTCTGCGACTTATTCTTTTTCTCTAGAAAACTGCCGCCAAACTTCTCAAGACCCTCCCTGCCATCGAGACACGACTGAGGGAGATCGGAGACTCGAAGCACGAGATTGGCTGGGGTGATTATCCCAGCTCGATCTCCCGTTCTTTTTATCTCTAACTCTCTTTATTTCTGCAGCCGCTTTTCCCGCCGACGACTTCATCGTCACCATCTCCGTCTCCCGCAAGCAAGGCACCGCCATCCCTCACGCGCGCTCTCACGTCGGGGTTACCAGTACCCACCGCAAGTCTAAGACCACCGACTACACCATGGCGTCGTTGGAACCCATGCCACTCGTCGAGCTGGAGGCCGTCCGTAACCTCACCGTCGAGGACGCGGTCGAGGTACGCCCCTGCTTCCTCTATTTTATCATTCCGAGTCACTCAACACACCTCTACCCAGCCCCTCATCGGATGCACCCCGTGCAACTTGCTGCGCCTCAAGTGCCAGCCTAACGGCGTCGGCGTCACCTGTCAGTCTTGTTCATACAAGAAGATGGGTGCCATCTGCGACCACACGATGGACACGGCGCAATTCGCGGCCTTGATGTACGACCTCGCGGAGAAGGCGACGTTTTTCTTCCCCACCAGTGCGTTGCTTCGCACTTCTCCTATTTCCCTTTTTGCTAACCTCGTCTAGTCCCGATTAGCGTCGAGCGTCTCAAGCACGCCGCCGACATGGTTGCCGCTGCCCGCAAGAGTTTCGTCTTAGTGCACGGGGAATTCTGCCTCCACCTCCACACCTTCATCTGCGCGATCCGGAACCAGGGCGACGTCCTCGGGAAGGAGGGCTTCTGCACCCTCTTCAAGGACCTTAAGGAAGACGAGGACGTTGCCGCCGCCTTCAACACTCTCATCGGCCACTACAACGCCTCGCTCCCCGGTTCCGGCAAACCGCTCGACGTTGGTGACGAGGAGGACGCTGTTGGCGAACTCGACCTCTCCTCTCCGAAGGCCGATCCGGGTGGGAGTCTCGTCCCGTACGATTCCGACGAAGAGGTCGACGCCCAACCTCCGGCAAAGCCAGTGATTCGTGCGCCGACGAAATCTCCTCAGAAGCAGGCGCCGCCGACCTCGGGGTAGGAGACTTGGGCAGATATTTCATCCACGCAGCGTAAGTCCCTTATTCCCGTTGTCCCTGTTCTCGGCCCCTTCTAACCACCTCTCTTAAGTACCATAACTTTGATAACTTTTGCAATTGCCATCCTGTCCTGTGCGCGTGTGCACTACTCAAGTGTAAATAGAGTAGTGTAGCACCAAAAGAAAAGTGCAACTCTACTCGGGCTATTCGCCCAAATGCAATATTTCTTCTGCGCTCTCTGGATATTGTGACAACTATTAAGTCATCAATATCTTATTTCCACGAATCTTTTTCTTGAAGTCACAAGTCCGAAGACCATTGACAGAAATAAGACTTCTTGGAAATAAGACATTGTCCGATCATCGGGCCCATCATTTTTAGCAATCCGAATTGAACCACTAAGTCAATAGCCGATGATCCCACCAAAAGCGAAATAAGAGTTCGAGACAGGAAATAAGCATCTCCGCATCCTCGCTCCAAGCGGGTCCTCAACTATGACTTGAGGAAATATGCATCATAGGCGCTTCTCTGTGTGTCCCTTTATTCCACCATACACTATTCCTGTCCGTAGTCCAGTATTCCCATCTTTTCCAGGGCATATTGCATATTGCCCCTGGTTTCAGGAAATCAGCCGGACGCCGTCGGAATTAGCGACACACGTTGGGATCCTAGCTTTTTATCGCCAGGATCTTTTATCGTTCCATCACAGAGCTCTTAAGCGGTCTTGTCCTTCTGAAATAGGCAATTTTGCTTATTTCTCGGACTGGGATTGGTCAATTCCATCCACATGGACCGTTATTTCACTTGTGAAATAAGGCGGACAGCAGGTTAATCGCGCAATTTCTCGCGCCGGTTAACCGCTTCCTCCCCCGATTTAAAAACTCGCTGTCCCAGCGAGAATGTTCAACACATTCCCGTTGTTCATGCAATCTCCGTTCTCAACGTTCCCAGCTATTTCTGCCAAAGAACTAGCTGTCGTTCTCACTGCCCTCCGTATTTCTAGCACTCCTCCTGCTATTCCCACCAGTTCCGTGTTCGTTCCTCAGCTCGGTCGTCGTTACACCATGACCAGCACTCCCGAGACGCCTGAGTTCAAGCCGCCCGCTGGTTTGGACAAACAGTGGGCCAAGCTTCTCCGCCAGATCCCTAAGTTCATGGCGTTGTCTAATACCGATGGGATCCATGCGCAGCTCGATGGTGCAGATGACATCTGCGCCCTCTTCGTGCGTTATTATAATCTCCATCGTGTTATTTCCACCTGAGACCGTTATTCCCAGAATCCATTCCTCCAGGACGCGCATCGCGCCAACTCCGCCGCGTCCATGGCGTTCCACTTTAAGATCCATCCTGTGGAGAATAAAGTGCGCCAGTACATGAACACCGCTGGTAGCCACCCCGAAGTCAAGGATGATCCCTCAGCCGAAGCTGTTGAGGAATTTATCCGCCTTTTCGACTTATACCGTGAAGACCACCGTGCGCGAGTCAAGGCCGTCAATGAGGCCAATCGCGCCGCTGCCTTGGAGAAGGCCGCCCTTGAGAAGGCCGCTCTGGAGAAGGCCGCTCCTCCTGCTACCCCCAAGCCCGAGGCTGACGCTTCCCGTTCATCCTCGAAGAAGGATGAAGTCTCGTCTAAGCCTGCCAAAGAGGTACTCCTTATTTCTCCCAACGACTTCCCATTACTGACCACCGCTCGAGCTCCCCAAGGGTCCCGCAGCTGACATGGTAAGCCTAAGTCGTTATTTCTTCCTACACCTGTCTTACTTATTTCCAGGACAAGGGTAAGGCCCCTAAGCGTGCTCGTTCCGAGAGCCTTAGTCCTTCCGATGTTCCCACCGAGTTGGAATCCGAGTCGGACGCCGACATGCCTTATATTCCTCCCAGCCAGGCCGCTACCGCAGCGAACAAGTGCCACGGCTGTGGGGAACTTGGCCACTGGATCCGGTCCTGCCCCAATCGCACCAAACACGTTATTTACGACTCTGGGTTGCGAGTAACCGTCATTGCGGGCCACCCGCCTGCCAAGAAAGTGGTGCGTTCTTATTTCCGCAACCAGATCCTATCTTAGTGCTCATTTCCTCCATCCCCATGTCGTCCAGAAACCTTCCACTGAAGGAAATAGCGCCTCCGTGCGTTATATTCCTTATTTCCCGGAAGCTGTACTTATTCCCCTCCAGAGTTCCAGCCAGGCCAACGGTGGGTCGCCTCCCGAGGCTTACCTGTCCCCCGACATTATGTCCTACGACCGCGTCGTGGATATTATGGCTGAAGCGGACAAGCTCCTTGCTCGTGCACAGAAGGTGCCCTTCACCACCGAGGGCCTCCTCCGTCTCGACTGTGACATTCGCACCGTCTTGTCGCTCACTGCCGCCCGCATCGCCGTTGAGGTGAAAAGGTATGATACGGTGTTCGCCGAGTACGAGCGAATCCGTACCATCATGGAGGACCGCCACTTGGAACCTGAGGACTTTGCCCCAATCAAGTGCGTTATTTCCATCTCCATTCCCTTATTTCTCGAACACTTATTAGCGATTCCCCAGCGATACGATCCCTTCTGGCAGCCAGCCGCCTCTCTCGATCCCCACCGGTCCCCGAACTCGTAGCAACAATCCCAACCCCGTTAATCGCGGACGTGGTCGTCCGACCCGTGGCCGCGGTCACTAAAACTCGGTACCTCGGCGTCCCAGCTTTGGTCAAGAACTTCGTACAAACCTTCTTCTGAATCCTCGTAACCTACACTCTTTTGTACCACGCTCCTTAGCGCATCGGCGCCTTCCGACCCTCGTAGATACTTATTCCACTATGTGAAATAGTATATTGTTCTGTTGTCCACTTGTGGGAAATAAGAATTCCTTATTTCTTAAGCCTCTTCGAATGTCTGGGACCTGTTCGGAGCGCATCCAGTTCATCCAAGTCTAAGTCCTCGATGAATTCTTCCTCTGGCTCGTCACTTAGTTCCGCAGGGTCCATATCTACCCATTCAGGGTTAAGAGATATACTGCCAAACTGTAAGTCACGGCCATGAACCTCATCTTTCTTTTCCTTCCTGGCCACCAGTTTATCCAGCTCCTCCTTAGGTACGTCAATAAGTTCCTCAATCTTATGTTTAAGATGGATTTCCTTTCGCGCGAAATAAGGAATAACCCTGAAGGCCGCAACCTTTCCTGGATATACTGCCCCGTTCATCTCGCACACAATGTACGAGCCCCTGAAAGTCCTTCTAACTACGACCATTGGCCCCAAATACTTGGGCGACAACTTCGTATTGAGTGACTTCTCGACCCTGGTATTCCTGATCAGAACTAAGCTCCCTGGTTGGAAGTCATAGTCTTTAATCGTATTCTCATGCTCCTTCTCATAGCGCTTCACAGCCTCTATCTTCTCTGCGTCGACCCTGTCGCGCATCTCCTCGATATGCTGCCTATGTTTTGCTCGCGCTCTCGCCCTCAACCCTACTAGCTCTGCCGTAGTGATTATTTCCCCAGGATAGTCAACCAACCAAGTTGACTCCACTATGTCTAGTGGAATTACTGGATGGCAACCCGTAGCCGCGAAATAAGGTGAACACCCTAATCCTCGTCTCGTAGTTATCCTATCCGCCCACACAATCTGCGGCAGGAACCAGAACCACTTCCTGACATCACCACCAGTCGCCTTGTAGACCATCTGTCTCATGTGCTTATGTCCCGACTCCACAGGTCCATTAGCACGCGAGTTATAAGGAGAAATCCTTATTCCCGTGATCCCGTACTTCTCGTTCAACCAAGCCAACGCCGCCAGGAATTGCGGAGCATTATCCGTTACTATTTCCCTCGGGCACCCCCATCGACAAATGATATTTTCCAGCAGAAACCTTCCTAGTTCCACTGCATTGTCGGATCGTAAGGCCCTAGATTCTAACCATTGGCTTAACGCGTCTCTGGCCGAGACCACGTACTTATGTCCGTTCGAAGGAACACCCATAATCATTACCTCGGTATGTATCTTCTGGAATAGGCTTGGAGTCATCGTTGGTACAGGCGGAATACGCATCAACTCTTCTTGTCTAACCTGGCACATATGGCAAGTGCCTATATATGCAGATATATCCCGCTCAACTTCTGGCCACCAGAACCGAACTTCAACAAGAGACTTGGTTGCATAGATTCCCCTATGTCCTAGACTGTCGTGCGCAGCTCGCATGATATACATGCGATGCTCCTTCTCAACCACCAGCTTATGGCCGAATCTATTCCCTTCCGGAATAAGCACCCTTGCTTATCTAAGAAGTATTTCCTAGATTGGTGTATGAAGTTGCGCAACGCTTGCCCGGAATAACCCTCAGGTCTATTCTTCAACGGGTTTTCGAGCCATTTCCGAATCAACAGCAACTTCTCGTCCTGTCTAATGGCAAACTCCGACCTGTCCTTCTCAACATAAGGTTCACGTCTATTAGGATCAAACTTGAAAGTCTCGGGCGGTAGCATGGGCTCTTCCTCACGGATTTGGCTCATGATAAACTGAGGTATTTCCAAGTTCTCCTTCTTAAACGCTTCTCTTATCACCTCTGCCTCTTCTACTTCATCAACATGAGCGTTCCAGCATTGTTGTTCAAACGCCGCGAATATGCTCGTCTCTCTGGAGGGTCACTTATTTCGCGAAATAACCTCCTCAGGTGTCGATGCCCTTCTTGAACTGTTCAAACTCGTAGGGCTGCTCGATTTCCTCGTCCCACTCAGGATGTTTATCGGGTGACGGATTTTCGTCGAACCCATCCTCAGGACTTGGGTATTCCACATCTCCTTCTTGTTTCTTCCTTCGAGAGAGACCATCTGGGGAGAACGTAAGTCCCTTCACGTGTTTCAACGTGAAGTGGAACATAAGTATCTCTTCGATCCACCGGTTAATAGTCGCGTTTGGTCCCATGCCCGGGTTGTCAAGCATCCCCTTAATATACATGGCATCGGTTTCCACAACTAATTTCCGGCACCCAAGCAACCAGTACTGCATATGAGTTAAAGCCCTCTTTAATCCATATAGTTCCCGCTTTGGTTGGGAGAATCTCGCTTCTCTTTCATTCAGAGGAAGTGAGTCGAACTTCGCGAAATAGCGTTTTGTGGGGTCATTAGGGTCGACTTGGTATACTTCTATACCAACCGCAATCCAAGATGTATCCACCGCCAACACTATATCGGAATCCCAATCATAGTTCAATGGTTTCAAGGCCGCACAATCCACCAAGGATGCCTTTAAGGCATCCATGGAGGCTTGCTCAGCATCTCCCCATTCGAACTCCGTTTCCGCCCTTAGTAGCCTATTTAACCTTTTCGCCTTCAGGGAATAGTGTCTGATGAACATTCTCATCGTCCCTACTGTGCCCAAGAATTGACGAACTTGCGAGACGTCCTCTAGAGCAGGCCACTGCATAATTACGCCAATCCTATCCGTAGACGGCTTCCTCCCTTCAAACGAGCAAGTGTGCCCGACTACCTGGAACTCCTCTTTGCACAGAATAACCTTCGATGCAGAAATAGTGCCTCTGCAATATTTCAGTCTCTGAGCTATCCTGTTCAAATTCTGGAAGTGTTCCCAGATGAATCGACGTATTCCCGGATTCTCGGGAATAGTCTCATATGTGCCATCTTTCGCCTGATATCTCGAGCCCGGACCTCTTATAGGTACATCGTCGATATAAGGAATACTGACGTGAGGTATTTCGTCCCTCAAGATATAAGTCACATCGTCGTGAAATATAGGTACGGAATTAGTCCACCCTTGGGGTAACTTGACTAATCTCAAAGCCCCGAATGGAGTTTGAAACGTCGTATAGTCCCTTGAGCTTTCCGCTATATCACGGTGATCATATCCTGAGTACAAGTCGAATACAGCACCACACGCCCTTCCTGCGAAGTGACTTGCCAATTCGTCCGTTGCTGGAGGCAACCCAGAATGCGCTATAGTAACGGCATTCAGAGGTTCCAACACATGGACCAATCTAATACTCTTGCCGTCTTTCTTCAAGACTCCAAAGAATTTCGATCGGTACGAAGAATTGGAAGGTACGTAAACCCCTGCGTCAATTTTCTTCTCAATGATCTTGCAGAATTCTTCTAGTTGGCCATGCGGTATGGGAATAGATCGCTCTACCCATACTTTATGTTCAACCGTGGGAATTTCCACAGGTGGGAAGAAATCATGACGCCAAGATCCCCTCTCTGAGTCATCCCAGGCGAAGGCATCGTTATGGACGGTCATAAACTCGTGCATAAGTTTACGCTCATCAGTCAGCATAAAAGGCCCATCATGGATCTTATCTATGCCCTCTTTCCTCTCCTGAGTATATCGTCCAGTCGGAACAAAGTCTCCCGGTCTAGTGGATAATTTCGGGAGATCCTTTAATGGATCCCCTTTTATTTCCCTATGAATCCGGTACTTCTCCGGCACCTCCGTATATACTGGTCGAGTTTTCAAAGCAACCAGTTTGTATTTCTTGCCAGCGAAAACATCTAGGACGGGTATTTCGCGATCTGGTACGGGGTCACCATGATCGAAATTGTCGAAACCATGTACGGTACAACGAAAGCACTCTTTCGTCGTACCCGCCTCATGATATCTAGGGTAGGTGACTACCCTGCGGACTGGCAGTACTTGCCTCGAAAACCGTAGAGGAAAGTGTAGCCCACAAACCTCTAAAAGAGACTATTTCTAGAGCTTATTTCCACAATGAGAAATAAGCCAGAGATACTTAGAACGGGACATGCGGGAATAAGCTTATTCCTGCTCGGCTAAAGGAAAGGCCTTCCATGTGACAGGCGTGTGAGGTCGGAGAAGCTCATACCGGAGGGATTCCGGGATAAGCGAAGGTCGGTTAAGACAATCTGATGGGATTGATCTTATTCCGAGGAAGCGAGGTTGGGAATAAGAAACCTTTCTGGGAAAAGGTTACACTAGGGATATCTACGGAAAGCTGGAGGCCAGGGGAATAAGATCCGATGGTCAGGAGCTACGGGAAAGGGGCAGGAGACAAAGGGATAGACGGACGAAGTGATATCAGTCAGCCAGGGGACTGGTGTTTTCAAATATCTTGGGTGACAAAAGCCGCATGGTCGGGAAATCAGGAACTACCTGGGCTCTGGCCAATGGCAATACGCTCGCAGCTATTCCTCCGACGGATAAACGGGAAAGGAGGGACGATCTCGGGCCATTTTACTAATTTCTGCTTGGTTTGAGGACTTTCATATGATTTTGGGATTTGTATAAGTAGTTGGGACATTATTACGAGTAGGACACAGAATCCCCTTGTACTAGTAGGCATAACGCTTGCGATTTGGGCTATTTCTGGGGTTGGCACAGTGTGTATCGTCGTTGGACTTTAACATTGGGAAACCTATCTGTTGGAATAAGAAGTTGGTTACTGGAAACGTCTTAGGGCGTGATTGAGGCTACATAGTACTGGGATCGAAATCGTTTTATCGTCATCGTCATCGCTCATCGTCAATCGTCAATCGTATCGCTCATCGTTCATCGTACATCGTTAATCGTCAATCGGGTT
>WIQG01000408.1:0-117894 GCA_014925785.1 Mycena galopus ATCC 62051
TGACAGCCGACTTTGATCAATTGATGTGACGAGTTCCTTACCTCCACCAACATCGACCAACCGTAGCAAGAGTCTTAAACCGAACTATGACAGCGCTCGAAATCCGAGTCTTCATCTCTGGCTTGTGAGGCACTCTTGAACCCTGTGTATCTCAGCTAACTCGCTTAGCAATGATCGTCGGTGTGAAGTTCTGCTGCGCAAGGAAGTCCCGCCGCAAGTTCAAAGCAATTTTGCCCTCCTCGATGGATGGGCACAGAAGGCGACAATGGCTATTGGTTATGATATGAAGCACACTCAGCGGTGGGAGTGCGAGGTATGTGGTGCGATATCTACTTCCTGCTCAGGCAATAATGAGCCTGAGGGAAACGAAACTGGCAGGAGAACCCGCCAGAGAAACCTGGTTCGATCCGCGTCCTTCATTACTCCCTTCGGGACCCCTAGTTGTCGTCCATGTGCGTTCCTACAGCACTCCTCAAATTATCCATCGACCCTTTCAGTAGATCCATCATCTTTGCGAAGCTGGTGGCGGAGCATGTCATACGAAAGTGCAAGATCGTGCCCGTGAACTTGCAATAGAAGCTGGTGGTATGCTTCCTGCTCCTTCATTGCATCTGCCTCAGCCGTCCGCGCATGCGATCCCTCTTGCAAGCGGATGCGCCAAGTGACAACGGGATGAAACGGGAGCGCTAGGATCCCCCATCAGTCGCTGCAGCAGGTGTAAACTCACCAGGTAAACAATAAACCCGATCCAAAAATACAGTTACTCACATTTTATGATCTGTAGATACTGCAGGTATGTCTCTAAGGTTTGGTTGATGATTGTGCGCCACTAAGAAATCCCCCAAGCGTTGAATGTCAAACAGAGGATTGGCCGCGACATGGAAAGGTGCGTGGGCATAGAGAGTGAAACCACCCGCTCAGTTTTAACTTTCCTCAGACATGTAAAACGATTAAAGAAGTAAAGTGGGTTAACTGGGAAGAGACTACGAAACCGGAGCCGGACGTCCTTCGTATGCCTGGGGCATTTCCGGATCCTTAATTGACCAATCAAGGTACACACATGTCTCTGGAGATGGACTCTCCTTTCTCTCTCTGTCGTCTACGTTAAAGGCTTGCCCACGCTCGATCTATTTCATACTGGCAACGTTAATGGACACGAGCAACTTCTGCAGCCTGACAAGGTCACTCCGAGGTTACGAGTTCAACGCTCGCCCGGTCGGAAGAAGTCTTCCCAACTCCAATCCTTTGTGCTGCAACATGAACAGCTGTGAACAGAACAGTAGCAAGGGGAATCCGAGTTCTTGAGTCGAACCACACTGTCCGAGTCTATCACCACAGAGAGGCGCGTCAGCGGAAAGACCTCCGAGCGGTGTACTAACCAACGCTTTCTGGGCGAACAGCAAGTATTCAACATGGGTGTTTCGCGTCAGACTTATGAATGAGCTTACAAACTATAATTTTAGGCTTACTCACTGGCGGAGAATCAGACTGATATAAACCCACAGAATAATTTGGTGAACCGCAAGCTACAATGGCCTCCTCAATCCTTCTTCGCCACGGAACACTCATCCACGATGAAAAGGATCATGTATCGGCACTGAAGGCAGATTTGCTGGTCGTTGGAAACAAAATCGCTGATATCGGGACCTCACTGTCGGCGCCCTCGCCAAACACCGTCGAGGTCGACTGCAAGGGCAAGATTATTTCCCCAGGATTCGTCGACACGCACCACCACCTCTCTCTAACCCAGCTGAAGGGAAGGCATGGTAATGACCTGATGCTTGATTTTCTACCCAAAGGTGCGATAAGCTCGTGCTTGATTAAGCATTTAATAACAATAGGTGGCAGGTAATTTTAGCGTCTCGTTGTTTACCCCTGAGGATATTTTCTGGGGTGAATTGGGAGGCTGTATGGAATCAATCGATTCGGGAACGACCACGGTTGTGGACCACGCCAACATGAACTATTCTGCGGAGCACTGTGAGCTGAATTATCCAAGTTTCTTGTCCATCGACTGACCACAAATATCTAGCATCATCAGCGCTCTCTGCGACCGTGGCCTCCGGAATTCGCTCATATTTCTGTTACTGTCCAACCCCCCGTGTCGCCTCTTGGTCTCCCTTTGAAATGGCGACCTCCCTCGTTCCCGATTGGGTCCTGACGCAGCTCGCTGAACTCGCCGAGAAACAGCCGTTCGGGATGGGCGTGTACGTTTGGGTTTCGCGTTCGAGGGATATTTTCTACCAAAGGACACGGTTGGACTCTTTGAACAAGTTCGCAGCGCTGGTATCAAACTCATCACCTCACATTACGTGCGCAATGCGGATTTTGGTTCAAATCTTTTCCCTGTTTTCTTAAACACTCCCGTTTTAATTTGGTAACTGGCACCAATTCCATCGTGGGCCTCCTGAACTCGTACGGGCTTCTAAAGGACGATATTCTGTTCTCGCACGCCAACGGCGCTCTACCGGAGGACGCCGTTCAGCTGGGCGCCGCAAACGCGCATGTATCGTCGACTCCAGAAGTGGAACTTCAAATGGGCCTCGGGCCCCCGGTGTGCTTCCGACCCGACATGCACGAGATGGCGTCTCTGGGTGTCGACTGCAACAGCGTCAACTCGGGAGATATTCTCTCGCAGATGCGCCTCGCGCTCCAGAGCGCGCGAGGCACACACAACCAGTCTTTCATCGAGGCGGGAAAGGTTCCGCGGGTCATGAGCCATACGGTTGAGGGCGCGTACAACTTGGGTACCATCAAGGGTGCGCGCCCCGTTGGGATGGGGGGCCGAGATTGGGAGCATCGCAGTCGGAAAGCTCGCTGATCTGGTCGTTTTTGAAGGCGAGAGCCCCTCCATGGTGTGTGCTGCGGAACACGATCCGGTGGCGGCTATCGTGCTGCATGCTTCGGTGCAGGACATCGACACGGTCATTGTTGATGGGCGGATCAGGAAGGCTGGTGGAAAGCTGGCGGTAGTCGAGGTAGGCGAAGCAGGAGAGCCGACGGAGTGGAAGGATGTCGCTAGAGAACTTTTGAAGCGCAGGGAACGGGTGGAAGAGGAGGTCAGCAAGTTGGATCTCAAGGGGGCAGAGAAGGCTATCATAGCCACGCTGCACATAGACGAAAGCCGAATTGGGTGAACTAAATTCTATGAAGGTCGAGTTTATATCTTGCCTTGGTCTCGCCTTGGCGCAACAAGAGCTTCAAAATTGTTACAAGTGTTTGCCTCTCGAGGTTACCTCTGGAAGTTGCGGTCGAGCGTGGCTCACTCTTCCACGCCTGAAAATTTCAACCATCCTTGATCTGGATTTGTTTAAATCCTAGCAAGCTCTCTGCCGGCTACCATACAGCCTCCGATTTCTTTGGTTCTGTGAATTTCGATTTGAAGAATCGTAAGCAGGAAAACATTTCGAGCCTCGAGCGAGTTTCCAGATGACCTTACAATGTAGTTCTATGGTTCAAATTCAACTCAAGTGGAGCTCAGTCCAGGGTTGCGGTGAAGTGAACACTGTTCCTAATCTGTAAAAAAACGGTGTCACGGATAAAAACGTTTGTTGTGTGAAGCGGCGTCGAGCAGCACTCGCTTCTTCTATTGCACGGAGAGAGAAGTCTTTGCAATGAGTGGAGTGTTTAGTTGCAGATTCCGAGTGATACAGAAAGGAAGGTCAAATTAACCCTGTTTACTTAGCTATTGGGATACAGGAAATAAGGAATCGTGAATAAATATGTTCCTGCGTCATTGAGGCACGGCGGAAAGAAACGCACTGTCTATTCCACGGTAACATCTTGCTTGGTCACATCGTACGACGAGATGCGGTGGTCCCGCACTTCATAGTTGTGCCAAGCAAAGTAGGCCGACATCGCCCACTTCTTCAGAGTATACTTCCACGCCGCCGGCGATCCTTTTTTCACAGCGCCGCCGTCTCCGAGCGCCTTCACACGAGCCCGGCGATTGCGTTCGAACTGCGCAAACAGACGTTCAAAGCCGCAGGCGAAAGCTTCCTCGGACGAGAGCAGGCGGGCTAGGTATGCGGCGTCTTCGAATGCCATGGCGCTGCCCTGACCATTCGGCGGTAGTGCATGAGCCGCGTCACCGATAAGGCAGACGCGCCCGCGGTGCCATGTGGGGAGGTCCGGCATCGAATGGGGGACCCAGAGCTGCACTGCGTCGTCTTGCACGTTGTCCATTAGTGAGCGGATGGGTTCGGTCTGCACTGAGGCGTAGTTGGCTTTGGCTGCGCGAGCCGCCGCGCCGGACTCGGCGTATTCGCGCCAGCCATCACGGTCCTTGGGAGGTAGCTCTTCGGTGGCGTACCAGGAGGCGTCTGTGTTGGTGTGGTCGTTGGGCCAGACGGCGATCATGCCGACGGCGGTGAAGATGACGGCGGGGAAGTTCTAGGTTGGGGGCGCTTTAATCGAGGTGAGCGGCAGGCTGCCGCTGACGATGCACGAGCCGAGGAAGGTTGGCGTTGGGGCCGATGGACCGAGGACGTGCTCGCGAACTTTGGAATGTATTCCGTCGGCACCAATCAAGATGTCCCCTGGGAGATGAACTCAGACAAGAATGCAAGATCAACGATTCGGAAGGAAGCGCACCTTGAGCACTCGACCCGTCCTCAAAGCGCGCAGTGACGCCGTCTGCGCCGTCTTCAATGTGCGTGAGACGGACGCCATAGTGAACGTCGATAAGGTCGGACTGTTCAGCGCAGGCGTCGAGCAGGGTGTTGTGTAGTGTGGAGCGCATGATGCGCAGCGCGTCGTACTCGTCATCATATTGAACGAGGCGGCCAAACTCATAGCCATCGTCTGCGTGCATCTCGAGGTGGCGGTATGAGAAGCCAACTGGCTTGAGGCGGTCGTACACGCCAATTACATGGTCCAGTGCCCGGAGAGCATTAGGACTAGTGTGATCTCGCTGCAATGGTGCGCTGAGGGTGTATCTCGAAGATAGTAGAGGAGCGGATGTTTTGACGAGCGAGGGCAAGAGCGAGTGCAGGACCGGCAAGACCGCCGCCCACGATCAGGACTCGTTCAATGGGTATTGCAAAGTGTGGGGATGCAGGAGGTCTCCGAAGGACGAAGGGAGAGCAATATGTTTAATTCCACCTCCTGAGGTATGTTTTATGGTTGATCGGGATACGCGCAAGCACTGCGGCTGGGTGCGATGTTTGCTGCGCCGATGCCAATGCTTGGCCAATGCCATGGTTAAACGGGCACCGGCATGACGAATCGCAATGACACAACCTTTCGCATTGTCGCTGAAGGTCTAAATTGTGACGCCAGCACGATCTGCTGCGGGCGCTGAGGATCGCAGAGAGGAGAAAGCGGTAGGTTGGCAGGCGTGAGAGGTTAGCAGTCCCCACCGCCATGTTCACTTCGGCGAGCACCTTCTTCGTTACGTAAGGGACCTCTTAGGTCCCTTCCGCTGTATCCGTAAAACCCCCCTAAGAGGTCCATGGCGGGGGCACTGGAAGAAGCTCATCTATTACATACATGGGTTCCTTGTCGCCATCGCCGTTGTTGCGCCTTGACGCTGCCTCTGCTGCCCCCTCACACAATTTCCATGTGCGCAATTGTTTTACACTTGTTTTTCATTACGGAAAATCTCTTTACTACAGCAACTGAGAGAGGGGCTGAAAGCCGGCACGATGTCATCTCCATCTCCTCGCCCTCTACCGCTCTTCCTTCTCCTCCCCCTCACGGAAATCAATCCACACCGCTGGTGCGTAGCGCGTGGCGGGCCGGTGAGCCAGCTGTGCATGGCAGGGTGCAAAGGCGCGCAGTGAAACTGCGGTAAAAGCATTCAGGTGGCGCAAGGGGGGGAGGGGAGGGCGGAAAAAACAACGGTGTAGGCGTTGGGGGCAGCGGAGGCAACGGCATGCGTTGGGGCATTACCGTGAGGTTCGAAGGCATCAGAGAGCATGTCCTAGTGTGGCGGAGGTATCGGTGCACCATGCGGATCGGCGCATTGGGGGCATCAGTATGCGTCAATGGGCACGTCGGGGGCAGCAGCGACGGCGGGCCGTGACGGCGTTGCGACAGCGGCGTTGAGGATAGCAGGGGCAACGGTTTCGAGGGCGGCAGGGGCAACGGCGTCGGGAGCAGCAGGGGCAGCGGCGTGGGGGCAGCAGGGCAGTGGCGTCGGGGGTCGGGGGCAGCGGTACGTGTCGGGGGCAGCGGTGCAGGTGTTGGGGTAGCAGCATAGACGTTGGGGCCCACAAGAAGGAGCAGGGTATGTGTTGGAAGGAGCAAGAGCAATGCAGGGAGCAGCGGCGTTGGGGGCAGCAGGGGTAGCGCATCGGGGGCAGCAGTGCATCAGGGGTAGCGGCGCAGGCATCAAGGGTAGCGGCATAGATGTCGGGAGACAAAAAAAGGAACCAGGGTGTGCATCGGAAGAAGCAACAACAAGACAGGGGCAGCGGCGTCCGGGGCAGTGGGCAGACAGTGCAGCGAGGTAGCAGCGGTGGGGTTTGTAGATGAATAGCGAGTAATGATGTGTATGGTGGATCGGCGCGCTCGAGAAATGAAGTAGCAGGGCCGTTGTGAGCAGTAGCGACACAGGGAGGAAGGGTTGATGATGAGCAATATTCGTAACTTCAGTTCTGTACATAGTGCCATAGAGAGTGCAAGCAAGATTGAGACGGTGAAGGTGGAATCCAGATTATCTTTTGGAAGACCAGAGACAAAACTTGCAGTGAAACAATAGCCGTCCGTTAGGTTGTAGAGGGTGGAGAGGGTGGAGACGATGGTGACGGTGGATTGGGCGACCATATTTGGACCATCTCTTCGAGGAATGAAAACAAAAGTGGAAGGAGGCTGGATGTAGTAGGCCCCTATGCTGTTAATCGATCAATCCGCAGTGTGTTCGCGAAAGAGGGTGAAGATGGTGGAAGGAAGCAAGATGTGTCACTACCGCTGTCATTACCTCAAGCGATCAACCAATCGGAAGACGAATAAACGTGAACATTTTCGGTTACTTTTATTGCGGACGCCTTTCGTTGCGAATATGTTGGTTTAAACTTGAATTCCGACTCTACTACAGCGCCCCCTACTAGCCGTATTTTTTTTAGACTTCTCTTATGTGTCTGAAATCGTGCGCATGATTTCGTCCGAAAGGTCCTCAAGTTCCACTTTGTGTTCGATGTTCAGCAGCGATCCTTTTATTGTCCCCGACCAAAAAAAATTGGAGCACCATGAAATGTTTGTTGGACTGATCCCACCATGGTAAGCTACCCTCAGATACCGAGGCGCACCTCTTCTTCATCTTGTTGTGCAGGTTGAACGTGTTTATTCATTCACCTTAATTATCTCAGAATCATGCACCATAGGCTACATCTCATCTGACATTGTATGTCTTTGACTCTGTTGTGGTTTACTACGCACCAAAATTGTGGTGAAGATGTAGGGGGCTATAGGAATTTAGGAAAAGAGAAGAAGTGAAATGAAGAAAGAGATACAGCCTGCAGAGAAGGTAGCGCGTACGGTTTGGCTATGACTACACCTAGTTCTACATCACCCCCGTCTCCCTCCCTGACCTTCACCCCTCTCCTCTCCGCCTTCATCCGCTTGAGGTTGTTGCGTGTTTTCGGAAAGAGAGGGCCGAAGGAAAGGGAGATGAAGCAATGGAGAAAGCAGAAGGAAGGGACATGTAACGGCACTGACGATGGACAAAAAATACCCACCTGCTTGACCGCACAAAAGGCTATAACGCGCGTCGGCTGTTACAGTCGCCATCGCACCGGCGTAAGTCGAGGTGGTGTGGTTCAAAAAGTCGTTAGTATGCATGCTTTAAAAATACGAAATAGGTCTCGGTTGCGGACAAGAAGAGAAGGAAGGGAACAGGCAACACACCGTTGTCATACGTGGTTGCACTGCGAGTAAATGCGCGCCGGCAAGTGCGCTGGAATGATGGAAAGAGTTGAGCATTTACTGTTTCTGGAGGTGTTATATAATTTTCTAATGTAGTCGCATTGGAGCAGGGAAGAGAAAGCTCGGAAACGCAAACCATTCGAGACAAATACATAAAGAAAGAGGGTGCGCTGCGCTAAGTGGAACACCGGCCACAGCATAGAAGGCTCTGTGCTTGATCCCAATGCAAAATCAAAGATTACGGACACGGACATCAGAGCGCGCGTGAACGCCTCGAGCACAGTGAGGAGGACCGACTGAAAATAAGAGGAGGACAGAGAAAGCAATGCTCTTTGTCAACCAGGTATTCGTATTTGATGCGCGGCTCTATGGGAATAGCATAGCAAGTACCTCGGCGTCAAATGAATAACAGGAGCGGCCATGAATACAAGGGAAAAGAGCACGAGCTCCGAGCGCACGTCAAGAAGGTGGTGGTCGATGGTGGCAGAGGCAGCCGAGGAACATGACTAACTCAGCTGGAAAGACACATGTGTTGGAGATTCAGAAGACTGTGTAAGAATGTGCTCTGAAAATCCGGCCAGCGCAGGCGGAAAGCGGAGTCGTCGACGAGGGCAGAGAGGGCGGAAAACCAACCAGTGGCCGACCACCACTCCACGATCTCACTCTTGTTCTTAAAGCCTGCGAGAACGCCGAGAAAGCTGAAACTGCCTGCGATTTGAGCCAAGCTAAGTACCCAGTGCGTGACGGGGGCAGAGTCAGCGGAGGCTGCACCGGAAGTTGTACCAGCAGCATAGGCATTGGGAGTTGTTGTGGGCATAGTCACTTAGATCTGTTGCGATGTTCAAGGTCGATTCAGACCAGGGTCCAGCAAGCGCCGGCAGAAAACAATTTATTTCGACGATGGCGAAGGCGGCGGAGGCGGCGGAGGGTTGGCCAGCCGCAAATTAGCACATCAAGTGGCGTTTTCCAAAGCATCAAGTAGTTGGTAGGCGATTTGGGGACGATAGTATGCCAGGTTCAACGAGGAGATATCGACGATGGTAGTGGGAGGAAGGAGGCGCCGTTGGCTGCCTAATTGGGTTAGCCGAGAAGTTTACGTCTTTGACAGCGCTTCCTCTGACGCCCCCGCCATACACCTCTTAGGTGGGTTTTAGGGATCCAGCGGAAGGGACCTAAAAGGTCTTTACGTAACGAAGAAGTAGCTCGCTGAGCTGGCCATGTTGGAATTCCGAGGCCGCCACTCGCTGTCACCGAGCCGCCGCTGTTGCTGATTGACTTGGTACATTGCACGACAATATGCTATCTCCTATCTTGCTTACTCGTACTCTCTTTGGATTAATTCTCTCCAGTTGCTCTTTAGTTAGTTATATTTGTTCCTGCCAGATGTTGTATAAGTACGTAGTAATTCCGAATGAATCCCCACGCGTTTGCGAGGGTCATCTGCTTTTCCCGAGTGACGGACGTGGACACCCGTCACTTCAACACGCCACTGATCCGATTCTTCGCGACAACCACTACTTGACCAAAATCCTTTGAACGGCGCTTCCCGACACGTTTGCGAAACCGATCGAATATCTAACACCATCCGGATACGCCGAAACGAAGAGCCTGAACGACCGGCCGTCTGGCAGAAGGAGAGCCCAAACCGGGTTCGACACTGGTTCTCACTCTGGGCGTCACTTTCATCACAATCTCTGGAGAAGACTCAAGGTCGCCGCAACTCGAAATTGAAAGCACCCGAGAGTCGAGAGGTTGACCGGAAAGAAACTCGAAGCAGGCGTCCACTGGACGTCAAATTTCGTTACGCAACCTTGAACGCCCAGGCAGTGGTCCAGGGAAAAATTAAATTGCATTCCTACGCCAAGACTTTGCTCCAATCCGCGGTCTTCGCAAACTCCACGAACGAAATTGTAGCTAGTCCTCCGACACTTGGACTGGCTTTACCACCGTAATCTGTTCAATGTTAGTTCCATTTACTTCTGCGGATTATGAATGCGAAACTGACAAACGAACTCGCATCAGCAAAAGCTGGGGCCGTTTGTAGCGAAGGTCCCACGTTACGTATCAATCTGTAGTACTCTGTAGCGATACGTAGTTACCGTAACTACGTATCGCTACAGAGTACTACAGATCGATACGTAATGTGGGACCTTCGCTACAAACGGCCCCAGCTTTTGCTGATGCGCTGATCGAGTTGTATCCGTCTGCCATAACGGGCATCTGCTGGCGCGGGACTCCACTAATCGCCATTTCGTTCTCAAACTGCTCCAGGGTCATCTGTCGAGCTACAATCTGCTTCCCAGTAGCTGTGTACAGCATGGTCAGAATTGTCTCCCACCAAAGAACCATTTGAACGCCGCACCTTGAGAAAGCTGGAGCGCTATATCCTCGTACGTCATATATTCGCCAGTAAGCACCTCGGAGCCATTGGGGAACACCGGAGCTTCCAGAGTGTGGCGGACATACAAGCCATAATCGCGAGCGGCATCGAAGACTGGGATACTCGTTCTGGGGCTCACGGGAATACGTATCGCAAAAGCCCCGTCCGCTTGTTTGATTGGACCTTGGCACGGACCCATCAAATTGCTGGCGAACCATCCGGCCTGTACGTCGACGAAGGGCACGCCAGATTGCCGACCGTACTCTGTGACGATTGCTTTTCCATCGAAATGGGCAACGTGGGTATATTTCCCGCCACTGATCTTGCTCGGGGACGTTAGACCAGACCAGACTATCCTTTCCACACCAGCCGCCTTCGCAGCGTCAATCATCATCTTCCCTTCTGCAGTCTCCTGTGGAAGGTTAGAAACACTGAAGTACTGAAAAATGTACTGAGCCCACCCTCTCTGCGTCAAGGTGCTCGCCGAAATTCGTCACGAGCTGAGTTCAACGAGCATCAGCGGTTTCAACATTGCAACCAAAAAATCTCACGAAGGCCATGTTCGCCCCTACAAATGCCTCGAATACATTCTTGACGTTGTCGAGGACCAGTGATACGGCGACGATTTCCACGCCTCGGGCGATAAGACTTTGAGAAACCAGCTTTGTGGAGTCTCGAGTAAATCCGCGAATACGGTAGGGCCTGTTCGATTCTGCGAGAGCCTTTATGACACTTCCACCTTGGGTCCCAGTAGCACCGACGACGGCGACAAGCGGGGCTGAGGGATTCTGAGAAATGGTCATGGCTAGGCTTGATAGGCCAAAGGATGTTGAAGATACTGCATACCACCATGCTATTTACGGCAAATATTTTCCGGAGAATTCGGGCATTGACTCGGATTTGCCTTCGGAACAAGATGCCATTTTCAGGAAACATTTTCCGCAGAATCCGGGAATTAACCGGATTTGCCTACGGAACAGCATTGAGGTTTGCTGAGTGGCCCAATTATTTCCACTACATTGTGGATGAATAAGTAAGTATCGTTGAAGTTTGAATGAAGGCCTATCAAGCGGTTTGACCCTCATTTTTCTTCAGCATTCAAGTTCGCCGGTCATTTATATAATTAGGTCGTAGTGGGCTGTCTCGGGAGGTATGCGAAGATAATTGGCCATCGCAAGCGAGGGGAATCCGGTGGTACCTGCACAATTTAAAATAATTGTGGATGCCAGGTCAGAAATGCTGATACCTTTGGATCCGGACCGAAATTGGTTTCGATGTTGAATGTTAGAGAGATCAAATTTATGACGGGTTTTATTGAACCAAAATCATACAGGTGATAGATACTGTGCAGGGGACACTGGAAAGAAACGCACTGTTTATTCCACAGTGATATCCTGCTTGGTCACGTCGTACGCCGAGATGCGCTCGTCCCGAAGCTCGAAGTTGTTCCAGGCGAAGTACGCCGACATCGCCCACTTCTTCAGTGTATGCTTCCACTTCGCCGGTGTCCCTTGTTTAGAGGAAGCGGTGTCCTTTGAGAGCTGCGTCACGCGATCGATGCGCGGTCGACGGTTGCGCTCGTACTGCGCAAGCACACGCTCAAAGCCGCCGGCGAGAGCCTCCTCGGAAGAGAGCAAGCGCGCAAGATACGCGGCGTCTTCGAACGCCATGGCGCTGCCCTGGCCGCCGCCCAGCGCGTGCGCCGCGTCACCGATGAGACAGACGCGCCCGCGATGCCATGTCGGGAGGTCCGGCATCGTGTGAGGGACCCAGAGCTGCACCGCGTCGTCTTGAACGTTGTCCATCAGCGAGCGGATGGGCTCAGTTTGCACCGAGGCGTAGTTGGCCTTGGCTGCGCGAGCCGCCGCGCCGGACTCCGCGTATTCGCGCCAGCCATCTCGGTCTTTCGCAGGCAGGTCCTCGCTGATGTACCAGAAAATCTCTGTGCCGGCGGGGTCATGTGGGAATACTGCGACGATGCCAACGGGCGTGAAGACGATAGCGGGGAAATTCCAGGTTGAGGGGGCCTTGATCGATGAGAGCGGTAGGCTGCCGCTGATCCCACACGAACCAACGAAGGTTGGTGTGGGGGCCAGTGGACCAAGGACTTGCTCGCGGACTTTGGAATGTATTCCGTCTGCCCCAATCAAGATGTACCCTGCCAGGGATGTGAAGTCAGACAAGAGGGTGGGATCCACAATTCGGAACCAAGCGCACCTTGAGCACTCGACCCGTCCTCAAAGCGCGCAGTGACGCCGTCTGCGCTGTCCTCGATATGCGTGAGGCGGGCGCCATAGTGAACCTGGATGAGGTCGGAGTGTTCAGCGCAAGCGTCCAGCAGGGTATTGTGCAGCGTGGAGCGCAAGATGCGTAGTGCATCATAGTCGTTATCATATTGAACGAGGTGGCCAAACTCGTAGCCATCGTCTGCGTGCATCTCGAGGTGGCGGTATGAGAAACCGGCTGTCTTCAGACGCTCGTACACGCCAACGACCTGGTCAAGCGCACGCAAAGCATTCGGCGCTAGTGTGATCGAGCTGGCTGCAACAGTGCGCTGGGGACGAATCTCAAAGATAGACGAGCGAATGTTTTGGCGAGCGAGAGCGAGAGCAAGTGCAGGGCCAGCAAGACCGCCCCCTACAATCAGGACTTGTTCGATGGGCATTTCCAGAAGTTGAGGCACGGTTTCATGCACGGTTTAACTTGAAGAACCTAGGGTGGGTTGGGTCCACTGAGTCCACTTAGCAGCTTGAGGGCGTTGTTATAGAGTTTTTCACGATACGCGCAAGCACTGCGGCATCGCTACTCGTCGCGATGTCAGATTGTAGGGTGGCGGCCGTGAAGGGATGCCGCGTGTCCGCATCATTGGCGAGTGCACGACACATCACGAATGACAACGGATTCCTCAACGATTCCACAAACACCTGAATTCTAATACATAACGGACCAAACTACCTCTAATGAAGCTTGTCGCTATATAAAGGCGTTGAGTACTAGTTGCGAAGCTGAAGCCAATAGAAAATTCTTCACAACCATTGGCAGGCCCCCGATCGCGGCCATCAAGTATCTTCGACTACAGACGTCCTGGCCAAAATCAGATGTCTACAGCAACTACGGAGTAGCACTTGATTGCTATAGCCTTGTGATTTTTGGGCGTGACTAAAAAACGACGCAAGAAGTCCAAGGTGGCCGCGAAAGAGTCAAAGAGAGTCAAAAGCATCCGAATATATCTGCCTGAACCTATATTGAAACCCGCACGTAGCAGATATTGAACGGTGTTATCGAACACTGGAAGAGATTGTCAGCTATTGGAAAAATGACAAAAAACGAATTGACGTGTGCACCTTGAAAGTATCAGAGACACTATGGGGAATTGGAGATGCTGACAGCATCAGAATCGTTGTCGAAAGAGAACTGTGGAATGGATGGAAATGCTTCGTGATAAGAACTCCTGTGTATTGACCTGTCTGCGACAAAGACTTCCTGTAGTTTGCAGCCGGATTTTGCTATAAACGATGACAGTCGGTCGAAGGGTTCCGGCCCAAGGAATGATTCCCTGAGCCGGAGATTGCGGAGGGTAGGGACGATGAAATCGTCGAGAGACCCGGGTGTCGGATCCTCAGCGCTCATGAACAAGGCTAATGATTCCAAGTATCGAAGCTCGATGCTATGATCAGGCGCCAGATCACCGATCCCATCAGACACAATGCCTAATTCGCAATGAACTAGGGTGGATGCCTGCGGTAAAATGACCGCATATTCACGCCGAAACACGAATTTCAAGGTCATCGAGGTCAATTGCGCGAAGGGTAACACGATGTTCAAAGGTGTCAGAACGTCGAGTGTAACCGAGCGCAACAGAGGCGCCTCGCAAAAGGAAAATATGGTATCTGGCTTGTCGGCAAGGGTCAGATCCAAATGGCGGAGCACAGGCATTGGGCCTTGAATGATGTCGAGAAGGGTTGGGGAAGAGAGGGAAAGAGCGAGATGCGCCAAACGTGCGCGGTGCGGGACTATCACGGCTAGAATTTCGGCTATGTGTAGCCCACCTCGGACGGGATCTTCGTCGTCGAGGTGGAGGGAGAGGGGGCAACAGCGAGACCTCTCGAGCCACCTGTCGCATAGGTGGGTTCGCCGTTCGGAGGGAATGTTAAAATCGGATAGTAATATCGCCCGCCATAAGATGGGGGTTTCCAGAGCTATTTCCCGCCATTGGCGGCAAATTTGGGTGAACAGGGTTGGCGAGTCGCGACCGGCAAACGGCGGACAGTCGGGGTAGAGCGGCAGGGAATGAGTAAAAATCTCAGCGGTGATTTCGTTCGGCAGTGTCAAGACTGGATATTTGTAGGAATCAAGTCGTTCCAGCACCAGATGTCTCTGAGATCGCAATGCTGAAAGAGAGCGCTCGAGACTTAAAATGTCAGCATCTAGATTTGCGACACGAGCACGATCTGTCGCGAGCGCGATAAGCATAGGAGCTGCAATATATAAGGTTCGGTAGGACATAGAATTCAGGATGCCCGGTACGTACTAGTACCGCAAAAGCGGTGAGCTGAGTTTTCGTTAAGGTGGTGGAGAGAAAGAAGCAGGTAGCACTGCCCCTGATGCGGTTCTTGCATTTTTGCCGCCACCACAAAAATCCCAAATCTCTCACCCGAAGTTGGCCTACGAACAAAAGTGCTGCTCTTTGGGCGTTTGACTCCCTCGTCCCTTTTGAAAATTACAACGTGCACGGATCCGGATGGCTGCAGCTCAATCTGGACAGGCAGTTGCTCGCGTACAAATCAGGCCAGATGTGCTGCTACATATGCCCAATTGGCTGTAAATCAGACGTTGCTGCGACTAGTACAGGAGACAACTTCGCACGCCCATGTCGCTTTGATATGAATCGTTGTGACGGAATGATTCGCCGCGGAGCTGCTGCGCACCCGTTGCAAGGGTACAGCGCGACTGCGATCACAGCGACACGCCCTGCGAGAACGTCTGCGAGAGCGGCGTAATACGGTGCTTGTCTCTCCCTGTTCCCGCGCCTTGCACGCCTCGCAATGCACGTCTCGTCGGACAAAAACGTCGTGGTTGTGTCATCTGAGTTTGAGTATAGGTGCCTTTCCTCTGGTTCCGCCGCATGGATTTCGTAATTGCTTGCAGCATGTTGCGCGTTTACGGAAACTCCAGCTCGCTACATTTCTTCAGGATTTCCTCTCGACAATCACCCGGTATTGTTTCCGCAGGTTCGCCACCGACACCGCCATTTCACGGCTAAATGGCTGCTCAACGATTGTATCAGGAGAAACTCCCAGGTCGGTAGTCTCCCTGCCACTTAAATAGGCGTTGGCAGGAGCCACCATCGCCTATTCCACCCAGCATACAAGACCAGAGACTTTGAAGACAATGGACCAAGACAACACAATCGCTCAATATTATCAAATTGTCCGGGTACGCCCGTTTTTTATCCCGAGATATTCACCGCAATTAATGGACTATCCCAGTATATGTACAGTGAGTATGCAAAGCGGTTTTAAAACAGGCATTCACTTTAAATTATGCTCAAGTTTCGAGCGTGGCGATTTTGGTGTGAACATTTTTCCGATTCGCCAAGGCTAAACTGACTTGAATTTTTTGCCAGGTGTTCGATTACGCCTTGACATTCAATCTCGAGGCAAATTCCTTGAAGTTCCCATGCACCCACGCTCACGCCCATACATCACGCAGGTATCATTGATCTGGGGATCGAAATGGTCTCTCCCGAAGGTCCTATTCTTCCTATCCCGTTACTCACCGGTTTTCGATGTGCCATTGGTGTTGTATAGTGAGCTAAGCCCTGCCATGAAATCATAGCCAACCGTACAACTTACATCCAAATTTCAGCTACCATAACGCCCGCTGTCTCGGTGCAGGTTTGGATTCACGTTTGCCAGGGAGTTATAAATGACTTTGAATCCGTGGACAATTACATAAAGGCTTGTTCTTGACTGAATGAAGCAATATCATGTGAGTTCCAACTTGGTATCATGTAGTCGCGCAGAATGTTTACTTTCGTAAAGGGGGAACCGCTTTTGGTATTTCTGGAGCACAAGGTTGGCTGCTTGGCCGATATATACTTGGAACGAACTCAATTGCGAAACTTTCAGCAATTCTCGTCGTGCGGACATATGGCTTGAGCGGCTGTAGACGGAGTGTCGGGGTAGTATTCACATCTATTTGGGCGGTGAGTTAACTCCACTTCATACCGTCTTTTTCAGAACTTCACTCAATCTGGCTAGATGGGACTTTCTGCAATGATCGTTTTGGTCGTTTTTTACGTTCGGAGCACAGTTCGTACGTGCGCCTATTGTAATGTTTCGCATACTTTAACCCATTCTTCACAGATACACCATCACCATTTCAGGGAATCTCTGGGTGCTATCAAGCTGCGTCAAGTACAACGGACCTCGTTATCATATTCATCATGGTATTCGTCAATGAAACAAGTAAGGTTACCTCAATGCCTTGAATTACTCTGAAAATGTAATAACCGTGCTGGCAGTGATCATGGCATACACACTTTATCTAGGAATCACCAAGTACCGGGATGTGAGGACTCCCCTGGTCGTCACCCTATACCGGGACGGAATCACGTACTACGTGTGTTTATGCGGTGAGTGGCGTCTCTGTTGTCAACGATGACTGCCTCACAAGTGGACCCAATTTGAAGTCGTATCGTTTTGGAATGTTTTCATGCTCCTGAATGGCCGGGTGCTCCCCAAAGAAGCACTCGGGCAGGTTCTCAACACGCATGTTTCCCGTTCCCTGTATATGCATTTTTAGTACGCTAATGACTGCGACCACATCCCAGGTTTCTCCGTGTTATGCATAGCGTCCTTTCGACGCGGGTCCTCCTCCACATCCGGGATGTCGAGCGGAAGAGATTCGCGGAAGACAATGGTCTTTTACCAACCCCGGTGGGGTTCGAACTGGGAACAGTGGAGCCTGAGACGGAAATATGATTTTCGTATCGGCAGTGCTTGTACAGGAAGTACTTAGTCTTCGTGATCACAGTGCAAGGTCCGCCCTGATTCCAATTTTCTGGTTAGTGCTCACGTCGTTTACAGATTCTTTGGAAGAATTCCGAGTTTTCACCTACGCCTCGCTTCAACATGAAATCCGGGGAATTCGCTCTCGGGCCGCGGCGCACCAAGGGCCTCAAGCTCACAGACGCGAGCGGGGTGGGGTGGGACGAGAAGTACAAGCGGACCAATCCCGAAGTTGCGCCCGCACCTATTCCGCTACCTTGGGCGCACAGGCCGCTTCCATACCGTCCATGGCTCGTTACCGGAACCACCGATGCGCCTTCCCGCCACGACAGGTACAAGGCACTTGCCACTCGACAATGCCAAGTACCCTGAGGAACACCCTCGCCGCTCGCGCCGCTGACCCTTGCTCCCGGAGCGGGCATCCCACGCAACCTCCTCACGACTCGCGGGCGGTGAAATTTTTGTGGCGCCGTGTATTCTAAAGAACGAAAGCGTGGACTCGCCGAAGGTATTTTAGACGCTTGGTGTCGGGTAGTGATACGCGGCATTGGTCAAGGACACCCTTGAATTTTATCTCGTTTGTCGGATTTGGTGGGGTGCTGCAGCATATTGAGGCCGAAAGCAGGGGCTAACAGCAGCGTCTCTGTAGGGGCGGTATTCGAAATTGCCGTCAGCGAAAAGCCCGATGGTGTTGGGGTGTCGGAGTTGTCTTCGCAGTTAAGCGCACTCGCATCTGCCTTGGTTTCCGCGCACCATACTTCAAAGCCCTGAAAATTTGTCCGGAGTTACTGTGAGCAGGCGCGGATAAGGCTCAACAGTGGTCAATCAGGAAACTGTCGTTGAAAGAAACCGCTGGGAAAGGGGTAGAATGGGACAGGCAGTATGGGTTGCTTTGATGCTGCCTGAGTACCCATCGGTGCGTTGGCTATCTGAAATTTTGATTATGCGTGGTTACTACTAAGATGCAGCATGGGCGCAGCAAGATAGGACCTGCGCGCGCGAACGACCATTTCACATCGACTTCGCGATTGCGCAGCCACGGCGCCGCCATAAGTATCCCGACGCGATCGCGCAGCTGGAGTGCCATACATGTCTTGCTAGGGCAGAGAAACAAAAATAGAGCACATGTGGTGCAAGCTTATATAGGGGACGTGCCGCACGTATCGTGCAGGAGTAGAAAGAGAAAGAAACAAAAATAAAATCAAGTGCAACGTCGCGCATGCCTATACGCCATCGCAGGGCCATGATTCCGCCATGCATACTTATCCCGCAGAGGTGGGAATGAAAAAATCGGGTGCACATCGCGCACGCCCACTAGTAGGGTGGCTGTAGCACCTCCGAGCATATCCCACTGGGTGGAAATTGGTTCGAGCACATGGGCTTATACACGGTCCCACAGCCGTAGCACCACAAACGTATCTGGGGTAGTGCTGGCCAAAATATGATATGAATATGAAAATTCTGTATCGTATTCATATTCATATTTTATTCACCTCTGACACTCTGTATCATGTCTGTAGCATATCATATTCATATTTCTGAGAATCAATACAAATATGATATGAATATATTCAAATATATTCTGGACCAATTTTGCTCGGAAACAATGGGTCAGAAATCGGCAAACGGAGAGGCTTGTAAACTGCCGCCTGCGTTTTACCCCCATCTTTGGCACCTGATAATACCGCCACCCCTCGATAACTATCGACGGGTCTACCCCCCAAGACCCGTCAATAGTTATCGAGACGTGGCACGGCCACCATACAGGTTTGGTGGCAGCTGCGGCACCCAGCGGTGGCAGAGCAGCCATGCCACCCAGTAAATACCTCCTATTGTTTGGTCGTTTTTTTCGAACAAACAATGCCACATATGCCACGGAACCGCCATGTGTGCCACAGAACCGCCAATTGGGCTGGATATCGTGCCAGGGGTGCCATGAGGCCACTGACCCAGGGTCAGTAAAATTTTGTTACCCAAATAGTGCCATGGGTGCCACGAGACATTTCGACCCAGGATCAGTAAAATTTGTTACCAAAATAGTGCCATGGGTGCCATCAGACTTTCTGACCCAGGATCAGTAAAAAAAATGTTGCCAAAAGTGTGCCATCGGTGCCACCGGACCTTCTGACCAAGGATCAGTAAAATTTTGTTACCCAAATAGTGCTACCGGTGCCACCAGACTTTCTGACCCAGGATCAGTAAAAAATGTTGCCAAAAGTGTGCCATCGGTGCTACCAGACTTTCTGACCCATGATCAGTAAAATTTTGTTACCCAAATAGTGCCATTGGTGCCACCAGACTTTCTGACCCAGGATCATTAAAATTTTATTACCCAAATAGTGCCATCGGTGCCACCAGACTTTCTGACCCAGGATCAGTAAAATTTTGTTACCCAAATAGTGCCATTGGTGCCACCAGACTTTCTGACCCAGGATCAGTAAAATTGTCAACAAAAGTGTGCCATCGGTGCCACCAGACTTTCTGACCCAGGATCAGCAAAATTTTGTTACCAAAACAGTGCCATTGGTGCCACCAGACTTTCTGACCCAGGATCAGTAAAAATTTCTTACCAAAAGTGTGCCAGCAGTGCCACCAGACTTTTGGACCCAGAATCAGTGAAATGTTTGAATTTTCCTTAGACCCGTTGATAGTTATCAACTGGTAGTGATAATTTCAGCTGTGCTGTTTGTTGCTTTGCTGTAGATGCCATTCCTTACTTCACCTATTGGTATGGAAAGCCGGATGTTTACACTTGTCAATCAGTTGATAAGTGCAACAAGCATGATGGGCAGACGGATTTGCTAATAAGACCAATGCCACTGCCCCTATCCCATTCCACTCCAAGTCTCCCTGTCTTCTGCTCAGACTCAAGTCTATGCTGAATGCATTTCACACTGGGGGCAAGCTGTGAACTACAGGCCCTGTAAACTCAATGTAAATGCCAGGGAAACTTTAAGTTTTCTCAATAAATACCCATCATTTACAGTGCCTGTAAATTGGGAGTAAACTTATAATTTCATCTGGAATTACCCCCAAATTACATGCCCTGTAAATGATGGATAATCCTGGGAATTAATCTAAAAATACCCATCATTTACACCATGTGTAAATGCATGATTTACAGGCAGTGTAAACTGTGAGTAAATACAGATACCAAACAACCTATTTATAAGTACACCTTCCATAATAAGAAATTCAGACTTGCCAGAGGGAGTTATTATGTTGTCATGTGGGTTTATGATTCCCAGGATTGATCAGGATTCTTATGATGCTGGCTTTAAGGGGATGATTATGCTAGAGTACTTCTAAAGCTTATGAGGGGTGGCAGTCACCTCCTTGTTGAATTTCAGTCTGCTTTCTCTCTCTGTGTCTGAATTTTGGCTTCACATATTCTTATTGCATGTCCACCACTCAAAACAATGAGATCATTTCTATTTGGTGACTATTTTCACCTGGAGTTTGTCAGAATATTGCAAAGTTGAAAAACTGTGACTTCACTTGAACTCTTGATGAAGGCTTTCTATTTCTGTTTTGCTCTCTGTTAGCTTCTTGTTGGTGAATTTGTGGTTGGAGCATTGATGTCTGATCAGGAAATAGCACATATAATAGACACTGGGTCAGTTAACTTCTTTGACTTGCTGCTTTTCTGTATGTATGTATATAGCATTCTTGGAGCTTCTTGTGCAGCATGCCAATCTGATATTGCTCCCCATTTTTTTTTTGTTTACAGAAATGTAACCAGAATACCCCAGTGTTCATAAGTAGGTGACACACCTTATTCCCTTGAAGTTATTGGGCATCTGCATCTTGCTAAACAATTAAAGCAGTCCATAAGACCATAGACTTTTTGTTAGCATGGTGTTCTGCCAGGTTGGGTGATTGAGAAGGTAGCCAACAAGAAAAGAAAAAGCTGTTTGCCAGGTGAGTGGAATGAGCAGAGCTTTCCACTATAGGGGAGCCAGTATGAGTATAGGAAATCCAATGGTGAGATGGCATCTTGAAGCTCTGCTATTCATCTCATCTTTCTGCGCAATCCAATGGGCGTCAAACCCATGGGCTCTCAAAGAGATGAGGGAATAACTAAAGAGACAAAGATAGGCCAGAGTTGACTGATATTGATGGGTGGCTGTGAGAGGCGTGCGGGAACGCCTCTCACAGCCATTGTACATACACATCACAACAATGTATGTAATCATCTTGGGCTGCACTGGGTTCAATCCTTACAGTATGCATCATTTTTTAATGCCTCATACAATAACCAATAAAATTTCTGTCAGAAGAATTTGCTTTGTAAACTTCCCATAGGCAGAAAATTCCTACTGATTATTAGATCTTGTATTAAACCAGGAGTTGAAACACAGCAAGGTCTGATCAATTCAAGCTTGACAGCAATCCTGATCATGAGGAATTCTGGACTCACATGACAATATGATAACCCCTTCTGACACCTCTGAATTCCCCATTATAGAAGGTGTCACTATAAATAGGTTGTTTGGTATCTGTATTTATTCACAGTTTACACTGCCTGTAAATCATGCATTTACACATGGTGTAAATGATGGGTATTTTTAGATTAATTCCCAGGATTATCCATCATTTACAGGGCATGTAAATTGGGGGTAATTCCAGATGAAATTATAAGTTTACTCCCAATTTACAGGCACTGTAAATGATGGGTATTTATTGAGAAAACTTAAAGTTTCCCTGACATTTACATTGAGTTTACAGGGCCTGTAGTTCACAGCTTGCCCCCAGTGTCAGGTGCTTTATTGACACAGATTTCCCATGGCAATAGTGTGTGCTTCCAGGAGAAAGGCACCTCCACTGTATCTGTGGGCTCCATTGGCCCCATTGTATCAGGCTAATTCTTATAGTTATTTTTTCAGCCTACATTGTCTGTCCTCCCCAATGGAGTTCCAGGCAAATTAAATTATTATCAGCTGTGGATCACATTCTTTGAGATATATCTTCTGTATAACTGCATTGGTGTGCTGTTGGTGTCTAACGAACCAATGTATATACACTGTTCTTCCAAATACAGGTCTTCATCCATGAATCAATTTTTCTTTCCACATTCAGGCCCAATTCCCAACATATGGTGGCGTAGGAACAATATTCGGGGTATCATTGACTTCTCTCTAAATTCTTGGGGCTGCTGGAATGCTATACCCTTAGATCTGAGTGGGAATCTTTTTTTCACTCCCCCAAAAAGAAAGTATCTCAATTGTGACAATTTCAGAAGCTTAAACTGCCTACATGGAGGATCAAAAAATCAATTGAATATGATGGATAATAACCACCATATTTCTGGATTTTTGCTGCTAGAGGTTCATTCCACTCATGCTGAACAACATATATTTCTTGAGCAGTCACGTGCCAATTGATGGGCAACTGTGGCTGTGTCTTGACATGTCACATGCTCTTCCAGTGGACCCATGCCATCTTTCTTCCTTCTCCTCCAGGCCCTCAAGGCTCTTCCAGCATTCTAATGAAAGAAAAATTGTGCAAGTCCCAATCAAGCATGGGACTGTCATGTTTGCCACAGATGCTGGGTGGCATCTATGGCACTGACCCCCAAATCCAACCAGCCATGGCACTGGTGGCACAGTAACGTAAAATTCATCAAATTGGGGTGATTTCTTTGGGGCTGACTCAGCTTTTTCTTCTTTCGCCACCATCTGCCTTTCTTGCCTCTGGGGGAGCCATGTGAATTAACCTCAAGCTCTAAGGTAAATCCTATCTCTTCTGTCCATGTACTCCTGTTGGGGAACACAGACACCCATGGCTTTGGGTGGCCACTGAGATCTGTGCCAGGAACTCATGCCTGCCTTATTTTCGGTTGTTGTACTCCTGCCGGGGAACACAGCTGCAAGCTTTGGCAGGCTACTGAGATCCGTGCCCAGAACTCGTGCCTGCCTTGCTGGGGAACACAGACACCCATGGGGTTGGCTGGCTGCTGAGATCCGTGCCCGGAACTCGCACCTGCCTTCTTTTCTGTTGTTGTACTCCTGCTGGGGAACACAGACACCCATGGGCTTTGGTTGGCTGCTGAGATTCGTGCCCGGAACTCGCGCCTGCCTTTATTTGTTGTTTTCCCTGCCCGTTTTTCATCTGTGGTGCTCTTCCTGGGGAACCCAGACCCTCCATGGTACTCCTGCCGGGGAACCATGTGCTGCCATCGAGATTTGAGCCCAGAACTCGATGGCAATGTCTCCCAATGAATGAGACCCACCCATGCCACTGATGCCACTTGTGCCACCCATATCTTGATTTGCATGTGACAGCCATGGATGCCATCGCTGACCCTCTTCCTACCAGGCTCCCCCACTTGGATTACTGCTACCGGGTTTATTGGGCTCCATGACGATGGTGGGCCAACAGGCTGCTGGACGTCTTTGGGGATACGCCCAAGCACAAACACTTTAGGCTTGTGAAGTTGAGTGGAAGGTGTGTTGCGCTGTATTCTCTCTTTTCTCCCTTGTCTAAGATGATTTCCTCCAACACTGCCCATCCCATTGTAGACTCGGACAGGAAGGTCTGCCGTCTCTATGGCGGCATGCCCAACAAGGGCGTTGTGACCGAGGGTACGTGCACAGCACCTACCTCCCTCCCTTCCCTAAAGGATTGCTTCTAGAGGAGGTCATCTCATCTTCTGGGGCTTATCCTCGAGTTTCGCCCTGGCACCACTATTCTCATTCCCAGCGCTGCCATCTTCCACTCCAACATACCCATTGCAGTGGGGAAACACTGGTACTCCTTTACTCAGTATACAGGGGGTCTCCTCCGATGGTTGAGCCCGGGTTCCAGATGGAGGAGGAATTTTTGGTGACACTTACGGATTCACAGGTGGAGGAGGAGCATTTGGGCTTGAAGTGGCAGCGGCAGGGGTGGCATTACTCTCGACTCTTGACGAACTGAAGGCTGAGGCATAGCACATCCACTTTGACATGTTTTTCTTCAATTTAATATCATATGCCACCGATGCCACAAACTCCTTGTAAGAAATTGACCGAGTTTGTCAATCATGTCATGAGCGCCATGGAATAAACTGAGTGGTGCGATGAGTGCCATGTAAAAAATGGCTGGTCCCATCGGTGCCATCATATAATTTGGCTGTGACACCGTGATCACGTAACTCGACCCGCCGTGATCACGTACTCGTCCCACCACATTTTCGCGTCGCATCTCATCCCAAGCCCCTAGCCACTCAATCTGAATCGGCAGAATCAAAGTAACACATCACTTGGGTGTCCCCAAATATTTTTGCATTTTCTCTTTAAGCATGTGATGTGATATATTTTGAAACATCGAACAACCCAAAAGGTTCGCTACTTCCATATAGGTACCCCACCTCTTGACTCTTACCACGACACCAAATTTTCTCAACCTCAAAATTTCGACCCAGTTGACTTGGTAAGTGATCTCCTTGTCCCTCTGGCTCATTCTGAATGCCCTGCTGTCTATTTAGGATGCCAGAGAGGGAGAAACACTCCCCAGTGCCACCAGTGCCATCACATACCCCACCTGCCAGACGGCTTGCACAGGCCAAATATCGTGAAAAGTATGTACACAGAGTCAGCTAACTGCAATCCATACTCATCTGCTGCAGCCATAAAGAAGAGGAAGCGGAGAAAAGTAGAATTCAGATGGCACGGTATGTGGCAACTAACATTGTTTAAGATATCTTCATGGAAGGGTAGATATAGAGCCAGCATCAAGGCCGACCCTGAGCGTGTACAGGAGCAGAAGGACAGGCAAAAATGTGCCGACAAAGCCTACAGGGAGAAGTAATTGCATTGACTCGCCCTCTCCTACTTTGACTGACCCAATTAGAAATCGGAATCTTCTAGCATTCAAAAAACGGGAGAAAAGGAAGGAAGCAAATGCTCAAAAGGGAACTAAGCAGGGTTATCAGACGGAAGAAAAAAGAGATTATGCTTTGGAATATGCACTTTGGACCCACAGAAAACAGGATGAGCTCCAGAAAAAGGTTTCTGACGCTCTGTGGAGGGACAAAGACGGGTATGTGATGCACGATGGCCAGTAGCTTACAGACTCCTTGTTTAAAAAACTCGTGGCATACGTAGCATGAGTGGCTGTGCCTCGAAAAAATAATTTGAGATCAAGGATTTTCGGTGGCAACAGTGGCATAGTCAAGGATTTCCAGTGGCACAGGTGGCACAGTACACAACAAACAAATGGATCAAGCCCCATGACCAATATCAACTTGTTCTTCGCTCTCAATGCCATTGCTCTATCGATGCTCACCACCCTTTCACACTGACCCTGGTGCTACCCACATCCAAACCCCTTCATTTTACCTTGTTTTTAGCCCTGCTGCCTTGGACAACCGCGGTGTCTACACCTTTTGGTGTGTCACCTTTTTCTTTTTTTTGGGCCAGCCCTGAAGGAGACACAAAAAAGGTCCAGTGCCCAGTGGATGTCCGAATATATCCCCTGGGGGGGTGCCACCAGGTACTCATCCTGGGAGGCTTGCCTCCCGGCTTGGCATGCCTGTTACGACGCTGGGGAGCACACCCACCCTGCAAGCCCTGCAACCTCTGTGTGCCTGCAGCCTCCCCAGATGCCCATGAGCCCACCACACCAATACCACACCATTGCCACCTGCACCCCACCTACTCCCAATGCAGCCACTTCAGTTTCTCCCAGCACCATGTCGACATGCAGTGCCACCAGTGCCACCTGTTCAACCCTCAACCTCCAGGCCTATTCACACACCAACCCCTCCCAGGCTCCACCCTGCCCCTGTCGAGAGGGGTGTGAGCAGCCATTCATCCTCCATTCTCGATCAACTCCCCCCCCCTCCCCTTGAGCACCTCCGATGTCGGGCATCAACTCTGCGGACAATCCTCAAGTTGCCACCTATGTGGCAGCAGGCCACACCCTGGAGGAGGTAAAGGCTCTTTTTGGTGTTCACTATTCAGGGGAGGGGTTGATTTTGAAGGAGTATGCATATGATTCAGACAATGAATACTGGCAGGATCCATAGCTATCGTAGTCCAATCTTCTCACTCTTCCCCTCCTTTTTTATCTACTTCTACTTGTAACAATTTTTTTTTGAATCAGATGGCATCCGTGGCACAGGGAGCCAAATTGGATGGCATCCATGGCACACACTGAAGCAGACACTATAAGACATTGGTGCTACCTGTGCCACCTGTGCCACTGGATGTTTGCATGACATCACTAGCACTCCAGGCACAATTATTGACATTGGTAAGCCAGGAATGATGTAAGTATCCATATTTGTTCTTGCCACCGACATGCATTCCAATGCCAAAGGATAAGAACAAGACAAAGCCCTGGTCAACTATACCTTCCTGGCAGACTTCGACCTTCTCCAGAATCCTGATACTACTTCCTCCATCTGTGCCAGGGCTATACCTGCGGCCCATCAGCTCCTAGACTCATATTACAAACTCCAGCGGGCCAGGGAAGAAATTCAACGGCTGAACAAGGGCAGAGGATCCTGTATTGGCATAATTGTCGGGGTGGGTTTGATGATGTCCACTGGAAGTGGCTCCAGGCAACGAAGAACAAGCTGGGCCCTGCCTTCACAGGGACCCTTCAACCTGGAATCTGGGTGATCGCCACCAGTGCCACTGTTGCCAGATCCTGAAGAACAAGGGCCAGTGCCACTGATGCCATGGGTGGAGGAGCCTCAAACAACAGAGATGAACATTGATGAGCTCACAGGAGGGGAGCATGATGAAGGATCTCAGGACAGATGGCTTCTGGGTGATGGATCCAGTGATGAGAATGAGGGACCAGATGATGAAGGAGAGGAACTGTCTGCAGTATTAGAGGAAGTAGCATCACTAGGAGTTGACAGATAGTTGGACTTGATAATAGGGTGGCACTGATGGCATGAGGACTAGGAGCCACTTCATCTAGACAATAAATGGATATTCCTCTCCGTGTCCTGCAAAGCTAGAATGCCACACACACCACTCTTTGCTGGAGGTTGTCTGACTGATCCTGGGTTCGATGGGGTGTGGCCCTCATGGCATTCTTTGACTTTTTGGATCCTGTGAAGAGATGGTCCATGGCACTGATGGCATTATTTAGGTAATATCCCCCCGCCCCCCCCCCCCCCCCTCAGAATTTTTTTTTTACTGATCCTGGGTCAGAAGGTCCGGTGGCACTGATGGCACTATTTTGGTAACAAATTTTCACTGATCCTGGGTCAGAAGGTCTGGTGGCACCGATGGCACTGTTTTGGTAACAAATTTTTGCTGATCCTGGGTCAGAAAGTCTGGTGGCACCGATGGCACACTTTTGGTGACATTTTTTTACTGATCCTGGGTCAGAAAGTCTGGTGGCACTGATGGCACTTTTTGGGTAACAAAATTTTACTGATCCTGGGTCAGAAAGTCTGGTGGCACCGATGGCACTATTTGGGTAATAAAATTTTACTGATCCTGGGTCAGAAAGTCTGGTGGCACCGATGGCACTATTTGGGTAACAAAATTTTACTGATCCTGGGTCAGAAAGTCTGGTGGCACCAATGGCACACTTTCGGCAACATTTTTTACTGATCCTGGGTCAGAAAGTCTGGTGGCACTGATGGCACTATTTGGGTAACAAAAATTTACCGACCCTGGGTCAGAAGGTCCGGTGGCACCGATGGCACACTTTTGGCAACATTTTTTTTACTGATCCTGGGTCAGAAAGTGTGGTGGCACCCATGGCACTATTTTAGTAACAAATTTTACTGATCCTGGGTCGAAATGTCTCGTGGCACCCATGGCACTATTTGGGTAACAAAATTTTACTGACCCTGGGTCAGTGGCCTCATGGCACCCCTGGCACGATATCCAGCCCAATTAGCGGTTCTGTGGCACACATGGCAGTTCCGTGGCATATGTGGCATTGTTTGTTCGAAAAAAACGACCAAACAATAGGAGGTATTTACTGGGTTGCATGGCTGCTCTGCCACCGCTGGGTGCCGCAGCTGCTACCAAACCTGTATGGTGGCCGTGCCACGTCTCGATAACTATCGACGGGTCTACCCCCCCAAGTAGACCCGTCGATAGTTATCGAGGGGTGGCGGTATTATCAGGTGATCTTTGGGTCGGAAGAGATGGATGATTCGGAGCCGAATCTCATGCTTCCATGCTTGGAATTGCTGGTTTTGGAGACCTCAGATGAAAAGCCGCCCAGTGGATTTCTGGATCGCCTCGCTGTCCCCGCTTTACGAATGCTCACGGCGGAGGAGGACTTCTTTGGGCAGACCCCAATTCAATCGCTGAAGTCGCTCATATTGAAATCTGATTGCCGGCTGCAGGAAATCTGCATCACCAAATGAAACACAGAACCCCAAACATCATATCTCTCGGTCTTCCCCTACATTCCCAGCTTCTCTTTCATCGACCTATGCAAGCCCACCTCCGATTCCGAAGATTCCGACGGCGGAGGTGATTCTCATTCTTTGGACGGGGGTGATGATGGGAGCGTCGCAAGCTCCGACTCCGAATAGTCTCACTTTGAAATCTTGTCAGGGTCCGCACCTGTTTCTTCACCAATGTTCATGTCTTGAATAGTGAATGCCATTTTATGTTCACGCAACTGGTCAACGACCATTCAGAAATGGTTTGGACCTATTCCCAAGTTTCAAAAACCTGCATTAGCATGCACCTTCCTTGTTCTGCATTTTATTTCACGTGTGGCAGGCATTCGACTCCCTCAATTGCTATGCTTCTTCCACTTTTTTGCTCAAGGGAGTGTGTGGGAAATATCTGCCCGCAAGCGTGAGGTGTCTGGTGGCATACATTTTCTTAAAATGTGCATTCTTTCTTCCATCTATTCATAAGCTATTCCGCGCACAGCGAGCTTCGCCATCCAGGTCTATCTGTCGTTGCATTTCTTTTATTCCAATTTGTGGCTTTCAACTTTCCGGCACGAGTCGTACAACAATCGCCTTTAGACTTTGACTTGAGCTTGGGATAGTCTGTCTGTTCTCTGGGCTGCGAGCGACACGCCCTCAGTGGTATGTGTATTCATCTTCTTCAAGTTTTGACACAGGAGGAGGAACATGCGGTACGCCTTCGAGTCACTTTGACCCTTGGGGATTAAGCACTCTATTCATATAAAGAACTAAACACTCCCACTTGAGCCATTGTACAACAACCACCCGCACAATGCGCTTCATCCTCGTTTCTCTTCCCTTCGCCCGCATTGGCGCTGTCGTTGCTGTGACCTTGGAGACATAAAGTTGGAAAAAGAATTGACAGGACTCCGCCTGAGTCTTCGAGCTGTGCTGTAGTTTGACAGATCAATTAATGCCGTTGACAGTGGATCATCGGACTTCTGCCAATTTAGGTACCGAGGCAGCCAAAAATGTGGTTGAGCATATCCAAATATATTTGAATACACTGACCACCATATTGTATCATATTCATATCATGCTCATACTCATATTCAACTGTATTCATATTCAGTAGGAGGGTCCAAGGCCGTATCATATTCGTGCGTGTTTGGATATATCCAAAGATAATTTTTTTGTATTGTATTTTTGGCCAGCACTAATCTGGGGTATAACATCGTTGAACAGCAGAGAAGGTACACAGCAGAGAAGTGATGGATCACATGTTTGCGCGCGGCGTGTCAAGCACTCGGACAGTCAAGCGGCTATCGACCCGCGCTCTTATCTTCTTTGCCTCTCACTCAGGCTGCCTCATGCCTCGCCTGCCTGAGCTCACATCTTTATAGATCCCGCGCGTCTCTCTTATTCCAGCTAATGTTGACGGGTTGGACATGATTTCGCAGGTTACATTACAATACAATACCACCAGCATTCCTGAATTGCACCTAGTGACACTTTATGCCTAACGTGCTGTACGCAGCAAGGGGCAAATAAATCTGATTCAAATAAAAAATAAAATAAAATAAGCAGACCAATCACTTTGTACAATATTATGGAGGTCTGCTGGGATGAAGAACCATAAACAATTCAAACCACCAAAGACTTCACTCGGAAAATACAAGCTATCCATCCATCCATCTTGAAAACAGCCACTGTTCATCAGAGATTGCACGCTCGGAAATTTTTTTACTCGAGCCTCGATGCTCTCGACAAGAAGCTTGTCTCCCTCCTTGTTTGAATGCACTTCCATCCAGCTCAAAACCTTCTACAATTTCTTCATTTCATTGGGGGTTAAGTATTGGGGTTCTATGCTTGTGCTATCAATAAAAATAATTAATGAAAGTATTTTATTCTACGTGTTATATCTGTGTCGAGAAGGAGAGAAAGGAAGGAGAGGGAATAGGTTCCGGATGGGTTATGACCGGGCTCAGGAATGCCAGAGGTCAATGGAAGTAAACAGGAGAGGATTCCGGAACACGGATATGGACCACTACACCACAGCTAGGTTTAAGGGTGAGCATACTATCTGGTTGGCTAGGAATGAAGGAGGAAGGAAAGGGAGACAGCTGAGGGTTACCGGAAGTGAAAGCCGGTAAGCCGGAAGAGAAATGCCAAAGGCCGGGCGGAGTCTGTGTGGAAGGGTGACCTGAGCCCCTCGTTGGTATCTCCCCTTTCCGTCCTGCGTGCGTACCTCACTACCGATCGCATCCGCGACGGTATATTTATTTTGTACGTAAATATGGACAATCACTACCTTCTTACACCCGAACCACGAGCATCGACACGGTCAGTGACTTGAGAACTCCAACGAGGGTACACCACCAGTGAACACCGAGCACCTATACATCAAATATTCCCACACCTTGAGCATCTACGAGCCTCAGCCTTACTTCACGCCCACACAGCATTGACCCCTATTCTCATTAATTTCTACTTCACGCTTCTACGACGTTCCTGGGACCACCACTGCACTTCCTACATCACCTGTGCTCCCCATTTCCGGACGACCGACCCACCATACTGCCTACTGGCAGAAGAATCTGTACTTCCACATCTGGTAAGCTGGAGGGGATATACCGAAGGCAGGGCGAAGTCCGGTAAGCTGGAGGAGATATACTGGAGTCCAGGCGATGTCCAGTAATCCGGAAGTTATGCCGAAGTCCGAGGTGGTGTGATACGGGTCCTTTAGGAGGACTCACCTTGAAGGAGAGCCCTGGACTAGGATCGCGAGAGCGCTCGCTAGTCCAGGATGAATATGATGGGCGCGCGCCGTCGACTCAGGCGCGCACCGTCGTTGTAACCCTTCGACAAGGGAACCTTTGACCCTTGTTAGGGGCCTCTGCACCACCGAGGCCGTGGAGCAGTTGTACGCGTGCTCAGGCAGGCAGGGGGGCGTAGGGGAGTTCCCTTGTCTCACGACATAGTGGTAGGAAAGCAAAAGATAAGATCATTATGTAATCTAAAGTACAAAATATACGATTTATGATACAAGTATGAGTGAAATAAGCAAGTGGCCACTGGCCGTGTATCTACATTACTACGATCGTATTGTACCTCGTCACAGAGCCCCCCACACGGTTAGTGTCCACGAATCATTCCTGCATGTCTTCCTCTTCTCGCCCGTTGTCATCCCCGCCCATGTCGTCATCCTCGCCTTCATCCGCGTCGTACGTGCACGACCCGCTCGCCACCGGATCCACTACCGCGCTCGCCTCCTGTTCACGAGCTTCCCGTTCCGCTTTCAGATGCTCCTGTTCCTTGGCCACCTTTCCCGAGCGTTTACCCCGGCGCGCGCGGTTTTCTTCCACTGGCTCTGAACCAGAACCGTGCAGGTATACCAACTTCTTGCGGTGCGAATTCCTCCCCATTTTTCGATGACGCTCAGCAACCTCCGGATCTCTCAGGTCGACCGTCGGAGCGCGCGGAAGAGAGCGGGGAACGGTTGGCGCAGGTGGTGGGGCAGGAAGGGCGGCCTCTCGAGGTACTGAAGTTGTTCCCCTGGCGTTGACGTCCATGCGGTCCATTAGCAAAAGAGGATCCGTAAGTCTTTCAGCCAAGGTGGGCGTTATCCGCGCGCGCAATGCCTGGGGCGGCTCGCGTACTCCTTCACGAGGGGCAGTGGATAAACGGTCCGCCAAGGATCTTGGAGGGGAAGTCAACCGCACCGCTAACGGTCGCGGAGGCCCAGAGCGATTCCGAGGCGACGTCAAGCGGTCAGCTAACCCACGTCCTTCAGATACGGCTGCGGGGGTGCTACCCTCGGGGTCGGAAAGACGGTGGACGAGCTCGAGCCGACCCAGCGTGAGGGTCGGTGTTCTCATCGCTCTTGGCTCGGTGGGCGGCAGAACGGGGCAACTGGCGGGCATCCGATCCAGGACTTGCGGCGTATCTGCCGTAGGCGGGTGAGGCGCGCCTATCGATTGTGATGCCAGCACGTTCTCAACTCGGACCTCGCCTAAGCTGCTCGCGGCAGTTCTGGTTGTCTGGCCCAGCGTCCGCGGTCCGGCTGGAGGAAGCGGGAGAGACCACGTCTCATGAGGTTCGAGCGGACCTATATTCCACGGCGCTGCCACATCCGGGCCCCATAGTCCGCCGGTTTCGTCCTCATTAGGAGTCGCGGCGGTGTCTGACGCACGAGCCTCTACGCGGGGAATCGCCCCGCCTGCAAGCCCTAAGCTTGTCGTGGGTTCGCTCGAAGCGCTCACCGCGAGATGCTCGTAAGGCGGGGGCGGTAAGGACGGTACTACTGGCGCGGGGTCCTCGTACATAGCGTCGTCGTCCTCTGGCAGAGGCACCCACACGTCCCTCGTGTACTGCGACGCCTCGTCGAACTCGTCGTTCCTTCGGTACGACACAGACAGTTCCCTTTCCACGAAGCTCAGCGCTCCGACCAGTGCGCGCCCTGCGGCCGCGTCCTCGAGGCGGATCCAGATCATTCCTTGCCCCCGAATAATGGAGAGGGGGTACGCCAGGCTCCTCGAGAAGTGGTCGCGGTATAGGGCGTGGAAGATCTGCGCACTTATGCTGCCGTCCAATCCCCGGACGACCACCACGTTCGTGGGCAAGTCTTCTACTGCGGGCTCCTCGACCTCCATGCCACCGGCGAAGTCGTCGCCGTCGGAGTCCTCGTCGTCGCTGCTGGGGCCCATACTGACCTCGTCCTCGTCCTTCTCTTTTCCTTTGCCCTTTGATGAGCTGGATCCCTCGGTGCTCTTGGGTTTGGCCCCGTCTCGTAACGGTAAATCTGAGGCACGGGGGGTTTCGGGTTTCCTTCCGTCTAGGGCGGGAGCCGACTCCTGCGTCTCATACATCCAATGGGAGGTGCTCTGCGGCTTCCACGTTCCACCACTTTCTGTGAAGAAAGGGTAACGAGGTACCGGTGCACCATATGTCCCGACGTCGAGGACGCCACCTTCGGGCACGTAGTGGCCGCAGAACAGTCGCTGACCCTTGACGCGGTCGAACCATTCCTTCCCTTCCGGTTCCCTCTTCCTTCCGCGGTACACCCAAGCGGGACGGTCGTTCACCTCGTCCAGCTCCCATTTCTCCCACTTCCGTCCCCAGCGAGCCCGTATAGGCGGAGGCACGACCCAGGGTATCCTTGATGGGTCCACTACGCGGCGATCGAGAGGGGGCGCCGCGAATCGGTCTTGCTCGGCGAGCGGGGCTGGGGCGACGTAACTTGGGGGGTCACCGTCCGTGAGCCGTTCCGGAGCGGACGCTGGCGTCGTTGTGATTGGTGGCATGACCGTTGTCGCGCTCGCTGTTCCGTACTCTTCGGAAGTGTTCCAGGAGCGCGTCGTGGTCAGCTGTGACAAGCGTTGGACGTATAGAGAGGACGAGCGCACTCTGTCCTGGGGGTTCGTGGGCGATGTCGAGGCCGGTCCTCTTCCGTCCGATATAAGGAACATGGCGTCAATGCGGGTGCCATCCGCTCGGGCTAAGCGTTGGTAAGGACCGTTGTGGAGGACCTCCTGTAATTCCGTGCCCTCCAAGAAATTGACGAAAGAAGGGGTGGAGCGGTGGACAATATCGCGCGGGATCTCGTCGGGATCGTACTCATGGAGTATAAAGCACGGGGTGCGAGATCGCAAGTACATCAGGACCCCTCGTTCGTCAAGACCGTTGATCCACAACCCGATCAGCTGGTCGTCCGCGACGGGCATGTCGCAGGCCTGCAAATCCTCTAGACTGAAGGTGGAGAATCGTCGCCGCTTGCTGACCCACAGAAGCCACGCTTCTTTCTCGCGTATAGCTCTTTGCACCGCGACGCCGCGGTCAACCGCGTCCTCCCATGAGCGGGCTTCCTGCAACTCCCGTAGCTGTTCGTGGTCTGGGGCTCGAGGACGGGCGGCCCATGTTCCGGATCCCGGCAGGAAGTAACTCGCCAGCTTCTGAATCCTCGCGTCGAGATCGCGTGATAACGCGCTCAATCGATCGAGGAATCCTGCCTTGAAAAACCCATACCGCGCGTCCAGTGGGCTGCATTCCCAGGCGTCCATGAGAGGGGTGAACGCCGAGTAAGCCGGGTCGTCAGCCGGGACCACTTGAGGCCGCCTCAAGAAAGGCCAATGACAGTGTTGGGGGTGGAGATATTGCGGGGAGTAGAGGCAGTCGTGCCTTCCCGCGTGGCCATCGTACCGTCGCTGTTCCCGCACTTGTACGGCCTCGGGAAGGAAGTCTTCGCGTCTTTCTCCCGGGAGGAAAGGGTGTTGCTCCGAGTTAGGGGACCATAGTTCGAATCTTCGACCGTTGATGCGTACGATGCGAGAGGTGAGACGAGGCAAGTGGCGAAGGTCGAAGGACAGGCCGGTACGGGCGTTTGGTATCCCGGAATAACCGGACACGCAGGCGAGGCGTCGGTGTCCGTAGCGAGGTGTCGAAGAGGTTGGCCCGGGCATCTTCTTGCGGCCAATGGTAGTTTTCTATCAGTAGGGTCGTGGCTTTGGCTCGTACGATAGCTTTCCGCGCTCGCTCAGGGAGGTTCGCATAGGCTAGGTGTGCAGTTCGTAGAACGCTTCAGTCTCGTTTTGCCGCGCTCACTCAACAGAGGATCGCGAGTAGTACGTGGCCGGAAGTGAGAAGTAAAATTATTAATAAGCCTGCCAAATCGTTTCCCGCGCACCGCCCCCGGCGATGCGTCCCGATATCCGGATCGGAAATACTCGGCCGTTAAGTCAAGTTGTGTAAACGCAAGTACTCGCGCTTCAATGCGGGCGCGTTTCTGAGGTCCCGTTCAGAAACCCAGGTATCGTCGGCAGGCCCATACCCTTCCCAGCGCACACGAAACATTCTCTGGTTCCCGTTTTTGCGTGGCTTCACCGTATGACCCAAGATCGCCTCCACAGCGTATTCCTCGGTCGCAGCGAGATAGTCTCTGGTGTCGGGAAGCACAGTGCGTCCACTCGGGTCCAAGGGTACATGATACTTGCGAAGGTGCTCCAGATTGAACACTGGGTGCATGGGGTAGGTGTCGGGGAGGCGGAGACGGTAGACCACGGGGTTTATCTTCTCTAACACCTCGAATGGTCCTATGGTACGTTGAATTAGTTTCCTCCCTGTGCCTTGCACATCCACCAACTCCAGGGAATGCGGATTCACTAGCACGAAGTCTCCCTCTTCTATGGGTTCTACCGGACGTCGGCCCTTGTTGTACGCCCTCGCTTGTCGCTCCTGCGCGAGTATAACCGCATCCCGTGCGGCTCTACGATGAGATTCAATCGCATCTATAAAGTGCTCTCCCTTCTGGCTAGGCAGAAAGGGGCGGGCTACTGGGTCTTCAGCAGTTTCGAATAGTCCCGCTGCTCCCTTGGGATGATAACCTAGCAGCAAGAAATTGGGAGTGTAGCCAGTAGAAGAATGTACGTTTGAGTTGTAGGCGAATGCTATCTGTCCCAACCATTGTGCCCAGGAAGACCGGTCCGATGCTACGTATGCGCGAAGCATCTGCTCGATCGTGGCGTTCAGGATTTCCGTCTGTCCATCCGTCTGAGGGTGGTGAGCCGACGATAGTGCCATGACGCTGTGGTACTGCGTCACCACCGAGCGCCAGAACGCGGTGGCCCATCGTTTGTCTCGATCCGCTATGATACGTTCCGGCATCCCGTACACATTCACCACTCGGTCCACGAAGAACTTAGCGAACCCTTCTTGGGAGAGGTTATTGTGTGTGGGAATTATCAAGGCGAACCTCGTCAATTTGTCCACGATAACAAGTATCGCCGTGAACTTCTCTGGCCCAGAGGGAGGTAGCCCAGTGATTAGATCCAGAGAGACGGTCGCGAAAGGTCGAGGGGGAACGTGAGCTGGGCGTAGTCCTCCCATTTTTTGACGATGGTCAGCCTTAATCTTCTGACAGACGTCGCAGGTCTTAGCGAAGTCTTCCGCGTCTTTGGTCATCGCGGTCCAGAAGAATAGTTCTTGTAGACGCGCTGTGAACTTGAAAGGGCCCGCGTGCGCACTCTCGTGCGGGGATTCGTGTATCCATTTTAAAATGAAGCGCACTTTCGTGCGAGGGACGCACAGGCGGGTTTTCCAGTCGGCATCAACGAAGTAGAGGAGGTCGTCCTTGCCCTTCTGAAAGCGTGAAGGTGTCAGCACTTTGTCCGGACTCGGAATTTCTTCCACGTAGCGGTCTCTGAAGTATGGGTCCTCAAGGTAGGCCTTCTGGAAGCTCTTCTTGACTGCTTCGGATACGGATATCAGGAGGTGGGACCGTTTATTCCAATCCTCCTCATCCTTGTCTGGTCGCGATCCAACAGGATACTTCCAGTGATCGTTTTGCGGAAAAGGAAGGGGATCCGGTGCAGCAACGCTCTCGCGCTCACGGTTTCCTGGTGCAGCGTTGCCATCGCGCTCTCGAGTCTCCGGTGCTGCGATATTCTCGCGCTCTCGGAAGCTCGGTGCGGCGTTCTCATCGCGCTCACAGAATATCCTTGCCTTCCCAGACCGCTCAGCATTAGGGATGGCTAGTTCCTCCTCCTCCTCCTTTTCTTCTTGCGACCTCTGCCCTCGCGTCCGCACGGGAAGGGTGTACTTATCCACTACATCTTCCCACCACCAGATCGCGAAGGCCGCCTTCTTGGCTGGCGTAAACGCACTTCTGTCCTCTAGCTTCTGCGCTTCCTCTTGCCGTTCCTGATCTGGTATGATGGTGCCCAGACCGTCCTTTACCGGCGACTCGTGCTGCGGCGTCCTCGGTAGCCGTGAAAGAGGGTCCACGTTCGAGTGGACTCGCCCGGGCCTGTGGACTATCCTGAGCCCCGGGTAGGCAGCAAACACTGCCCCCCACGCCGCTAACCGCCGGTTCGCGTTCTCGTAAACGCGCGCCCACTGCAGCGCGGCATGGTCCGTCACCAGGATTACCTGTTCTCCTTCGATGAACGGCTGGAAGCGCACCAGCGCTTCCTTCGCGCCCAGCGCCTCGCGCTCCGTGGCGCTGTAATTCCGCTCTGCGGACTTCAAACTCCTACTCCAGTACGCTATCACTCGCTCGACGTGTACCGTTGTCTCGTCCAACGTCGCCCCCCACGCGTCCTCCTTCTCCACCTCCTTCACCTCCTTATCCAGCGTCGTGAACAACTTCGGGACTGCACCGCCCGCGTCCAAGGCGGCCTGCAGCTTAGCGTATGCCGCCGTGCCCTTCAGGTCAGCCACGAGTATCGGTTGAACCTGTTGGAGACTCGACCCGATCGCGTAGTCCGACGCGTCCGTGTACAGTCGGTACGGTACACCTTGAATGGGATGCCCCAGCACGGGGACAGCGGAAAGGGCGTCCTTGGCCTGGAGGAAAGCGATCTCCTGTTCGGCGCGCCACTCCCACTTCGCGCCCTTGGCGAGCAGCGAAAACAGGGGCTTCGCGATGAAAGCATAATACGGGATGTAGTTGGCGAAGTAGTTTACCATGCCAAGAAATTTCTGCAGTTCCGGCACCGACGCGGGCCGATCTAGCTCCTGGATGGCTGCTACCTTCTCCTTGTGCGTTGACAACCCCAACCTCGGAACCTTTTGCCCCAGTAGCAAGATGGAGGAATAGCCGACGAAGCATTTCTTCGGTTCTAACGTGAGTCCAGCGGCCGAGATGGCGCCCAGTACCTTGTCGAGGTGGACCAGATGCTCCTCCCACGATTTGGAGAATATTACTATGTCGTCGATATATACCAGCGTGAATATCCATAAGTAAGGCGCTAACACCCCCTGCATTATGCGCTGGAATATCGAGGGCCCGTTTCGCAGCCCGAACGGCATCCGTTTGAACTGCCACAGGCCTCGATGTGAACGGAACACGGTCTTTTCTTTCGCATCATCATCCATCTCCACCTGATTGAACCCGGCAAGCGCATCGAAGGAGGAAAGAACCTGTGCTCCCGAGAGTGCCTGAATGATATCAGATTGCCGCGGTATGGTGAACTCGTCGGCGATAGTCTGCGCGTTGAGTTTTCGGTAATCCACCGCTAGTCTCGCCTTCCCATTACGGAATACCACGACGCAGGGCGCTCCCCACGGACTAGAGGACTCCTCTATCACGTCGCGCTCGAACCAGAGGTCCATCTGTTTGTCAATGACCTCTCTCTTTGCGGGGGAGGCGGAGTACATCGGCATCGAGATGGGCTGCGTGCCGACCTTCACTGGGATGGGTGCTTTTTCCTTAACATGCCCCAATCTCCCGCCGACCCCGAACGCTGCGGCGTTCCTCCGCAGGACGTTTTCGAGCTGAGGTTGGATGTGAGCGGGCACGTCCGGGCCTAGGTTGACTAGCCTCGCGACGTCCTCCACTCCGTCGTGGCCTTCCCCAGCTCGCTTGCCATGGCCGTGGTCTTGGGACCTGCTAAGTCTTCGCCTTCCAGTTCCTCGTCAGCGCTCACAGGTATCCTCGGCTTCGCATCGGGCGAACCCTGCGCGCTCAAGGTCTCCTGGATCACTCGGGCCATGGCTTCTGCGGAGGCTGCGAATCTCTCCCTCTCTTCTTCCGTCTTCGGCGCATCCGCGTAGTCTGCAGGCTTGTGCAGCTTGCCAACTATGTCCCCGGCTCTTATGTACCACGGTCTTGTGCTAGGATTCGCTATAGGCAGATACGGGGCCGCTGTCTGGATAAGAGTGGTAGGGGCGGCTAGAACGCTCGCGTCGTCCGTGCCAATCATGACCTTCTCCACTAGCCATTCGTCCGATCCCTCGAAGGGCCCAGTTACGAGAACGTTGTGGACGGTTCCTGCTTCCACGAGCACGTCCTGCGCGGCCAACACTGGGGGCGCGGTGAGCTTTCCTTCCCTTGCTCTCCACGCGCGCGAGCGTTGATACGAGGTCTTCCGGATATTGGGCATTAGTCTTTTCAGTGTACGGGCTAGGCAAGCCCGACGTATGTTGAAGCCGAGTTTCAGGGAATGTGTCGCCAACGCAGGGATAACGTGCCTCGAGCGGCCGACTTTGACTTCGCAACGACCCGTAGCCCAGTGATTAACGCCCAACTCGTATGTAGCATGGAAATCTTCTCCCAGAAGTAGCGGCACCTTCATGTTGCGGACCACGTAGGCCTCCAGCTCAAAGCATACCACTTCCCCGTCCTCCGTGACCATATACAGCATGGTCTTGATGTATCCCAACACTTTAGCTTCTCCCGTGAGGTGGTATAAACTCATGCGCATGCCTTGCTTCGGTTTAGGCAGCCCCGGAATGGAGGCCCAGAAGTCTTCTGACATGAGCGTAAGGTCGGCCCCTGTATCCAACCTGCCGGTGGTCTCCTCGTTCTCCAAGGAGCCAACCTTGCATTTAACGTGCAAGGCGCGAGAGCCCAGAGACCCCAACCCGTCGGGCAATTGACGAACTTTGCGTGCTTCGTGGATGGGAAGACCATCTTCCGCGTACGTGGTCCTCAGCTCCACGAATTGCGCGCTCTTCTGGGCACGGACACGGTCTGCTCGTCTGGGAATTGCAATAGATTCATCCCCCTTCGCAGCCTTCCCCTTATCCTTCCCCTGGGAGGCGAGTTTCGTGAAGCGCTCCCTCCGGCGAGTGTTACGGTTATTACCCTCGCTCACGACGTGAGCCGCCTTGGCATCTTGACTTCGGGCGTCCACGAGGAAAACTTGACGTATTTCGGGATTCTCAAGGGATTCACGCGAGTAAGCGGACGAAGGGACTTTGGATTCGACAATCATGGCTAGGTACGTTCTATCCTCCGCCTCCTCCTCTGATGGATCCCAGTCCACGAAGATCATGTGTGCTTCGCGCAACATAGTCCATTTCCCATACAACGCGCATTCTCGCGCGATGTGCAGAGGGCTGGTGCGAATGAAGCACTCTCCCTTTGGAGGATTGGGGCTGACCACTGAGTCGTCACGTTTAAACTCGAAACCGTTCATGGTCTTCCCCTTGGGCCAGAAGACCTTCCCGCCACCCCAGAACTCGGGGTACCCCGCTCCCGCCGACGATCCGCGGCTAACGCTGTTTGTGCTCTGGTTCTTCTTTGTCCTCCCCCGGCTCGCTAGCCTCTTCCGATTCGACTCTATCGGCGGCGTGCCCGCGACGGGGAAATCCTCGGCGCGGATTCGCATTTGACGCGCTTCCTTGCGCCATGAAGCTCGTGACCTGCTTCGCAAGAAGCCAGTCCGCAATAAGGCTATCGGAACACCTCTGCGAGTAGGTGAGCAGGGAATCGATATCCGGGCAGCTTCGCTCATTGACGTCCCGATTCCAAGCGAGGGGCTGGGTACGCAAGATGCGCGAGACGGCTTGTGGTCCATCCGCAGCGTCATCGAAGATGAATGAATGGTATTGTGATCTCCGCTGGAAGAAGTCGATGGGGGCTTCGAACTCATGCCCGCGCTGTCGGAAGAACATTTCTTCAAATTCCTTCTTCCTATCCAGAAGCCATTTGGGCGTAAGGAATTGTCGACGGATGGCGTCGAGGAGATGATCCCAGTCGCGCGCGTATTCCTGCATCCTAAGAGTAGGTAGCGTAGTCCACCAGCGCAAAGCGCGGTCCGTGAACTTGGACGGCGCCATCTGCGCGATGTCTTCCTTCATGCGCGGGCTCAATATAGCCAAGCCCGACATGGCTATGACATACTGGATAACCGACTCGTCCCTTCCGTCCCATGTAGGTACTACAGAAACGTTCAGCTTGGGGTTGAGCTGCCAACGGTCGGACGCGCTCGCGGGTAACCCCGGTGCGCTGTTATATCCGCCACCTCCTCCGCCTCCGCCTCCGCTTCCACCTCCACCGCCACCTCCGTTTCCCCCTGGTCCTCTGTCTCCGCCGCCGTCGCTCCCTCCCCCGCCCCCGCCTGGATTCCCGGGGTGTGGTAGCCACCCTGAAGGTAGGGGCGCGTCGGGAGGGTTGCCGCTTGGATCCTGGTGGCCCCCCGCATCCCGCGTTTGGGGTGGGTAGCTTGCCCATGCGTGCTCGTGCGGCGGCGCTGGAGCCCTTTCTCCTGGGGACGCCCCCCACTCCCGGGAATTATCCGTAGGATCCCGTATCATCGATGGCCCCCCAGTTCTAGATCTTGAACCGAGGGTGTCTCGGATAGGTCCTTGTCCCGGTAGGGAGTTCACTGCCGAGATTCGTACTGGAGATCCGGCGGCGAAGCGTACTCCAGTAGCTGGCGTGCTGCGGGCAGGGACGTTTTCCCCCGTTGGAGGGTCGCTCCGAGAAGCGCTCACTCCAGTTCCGGGGAATTCCTCCCGAATGGTGGGAATCGACGAACGTGGCTTATAATATTTCGCTCGCGGACTCTCCCCCAATTGACGCACCATATTAGCGCGTGCCTGCTCGTCGATGAGAGCAGCGCGTGCGGCGTAATCCTTCCTCAGAAATAGGCGCGCCAACTCCTTGCCCGTAGGCTGAGTTCCGAACTCCCTCCTGACATCGGAAATTGTCAAGTCCGCAGATTCAATTTCGTCTCCCCTATAATCTGGTATCAGGGTGGACTTGATAGCGGACAGATAACGGAGGATGTGATGATTGCCCCCGTCAAGACGTTTCTGAAGGGAGGTTAGGGCGAAGCGTAACTCCGTCTCCACCGCGCAGCATTCCAGCATGTACAAGAACCCATAATGGGGATCCAGTCTAAAACTGGTAACGGGGTCCTTGCGTCTGAAGATCGTCAGGGCTTCTAGAATTTGTTGTACTGCCACCACTGCATGAGCTACTCGGGATAGGTGCTCCAGGTTAAGACTGAAATATTGGCGAGGCGTCCCTTCCTCCATGCATCGCAGCGGCACGGTGGCTGCGTCATAGGCGACGACTTCTTCAATGACCAATCCCAGGTGGCTCCACTCAAAGGAGCGGTGTTCGCTGTCATAGCGAATGACCGCGTCCCGCAATGCCGCCGTCGAGGCTGGATCCCAATGCGGAATCTCCCCTCCAATCGCCCCGAATTCGAGCAACGGGTCGTCGTCAGTTTCCGGGTTGTAGTCGTGGTAGCGCTCGATGGCACTCATCAACGGCTCCTTAAACAAGTCTATGGACTTGCCCGCGCCTAGAAAGAAATGTTCCGGCTGATGCGTCGCGAGGCCCTTCCCCGTCCGCCGCGCGTGCAGCACGGAGGAGATGCTATCGCTCTCTCGACCTCTCTCCTCCATATCCGACGCGACGAGGCTGTTCGTCGCTAAATCCGATTCCTCGGATAAGTCTCCCAAAGAAGGGGGAAGAGGCGTGGAAGTCGGGGAGCTGAGCGCGCTCACGTTGAGACGGTTCGCAGCGGGTGCGCTCGCGTCACGACGGATCGCGCTCTGAGGTCCGGATGGCGTGGGGCTGGTCAATGGAGTAGGCTCTCGGGAGTCGCCGAGCGATCCGAAAGGCGATGAAGGAGGGTGACCTCGGGTAGCCGCGCCTTGCATGTGTGAAGGCAGGGACGGCTTGACTGGCAACGGGGGCAGACGAGCCTCGGCTGTCCCAAAGGGCGCAGCGGGAGCAAAAACATCGCGCGCTTTGGACGCTGCTGTTGGAGTCGAGAGGGTTCCCGAGGGGTAGCGCTTAGCTTTCGCCGAGGAGCTGACGCTGCCTGCTCTAGGAGCGGTCTTGAGGTTGGGGTTCGAGGCTGGACCTCGAGTGGACCCAACGGACGACGGTGCTGCCTTCTTGGAAGGCGCGCTCGTCCCCGAAGGGCGGTTAGTCGGCCTCGTTGACCCGGCTTCTGACGAGAGTGAGGGGGCCGTCTGCCGGCGCGTCGAGGCCGCGCGGTCAATAGTCGGGTTCGGGTTGGAGCAGTCGATAACGGGGTCGCGCTTTTTGGCTAGTAGGTCAGCTTGCTCCATGACGGGCAGGAGAAGATACGAAGTAGGAGAACAGACGGGAGTGCCCTTTATTTTTAAGGGTGTTAATACTTCGGTTCCGTATTTCCCCGTGGGCCATCGCTTGCTGCTGAAACTCTTGCGGAGTGCGGATCGCGGACAGCGCTCTCGCACTTGGATAGCGTCGGGGAACCCGTTTCTCACGTCACCACGGTTCACCCGAAGGCGCTCTCATGGTTCAGCGGCGGCCAGGGCGTCGTTGACGAGGGAGTGGTAACGTGTAGGAGGCTTGAAGATTGTTGATGTTTGGCAGCACTGCCGCCCAATTGATCGGGCCGGTATACCCGGATCAGCATCCATTTCACAAGTCGGTGTGAGCTGGCACAGGACATGCCAGCATGCTCCGGGTCGCCACCAAGGCTGCTCGCCCTCACGGTTGAGCGCCGGTGGCCCTCGGTTCGCTGATATACGACGTCTACATCGTGTGATCGCGCTCGCGAGGTTTCGGGATAACGCGGTACAGGCGCACGCGCCCTCCAGGCGTTATCCCGAGCTCTCCATTCATGGTGTAGCCTCCCTCGCGGTGGGCTCCATTGTGATACGGGTCCTTTAGGAGGACTCACCTTGAAGGAGAGCCCTGGACTAGGATCGCGAGAGCGCTCGCTAGTCCAGGATGAATATGATGGGCGCGCGCCGTCGACTCAGGCGCGCACCGTCGTTGTAACCCTTCGACAAGGGAACCTTTGACCCTTGTTAGGGGCCTCTGCACCACCGAGGCCGTGGAGCAGTTGTACGCGTGCTCAGGCAGGCAGGGGGGCGTAGGGGAGTTCCCTTGTCTCACGACATAGTGGTAGGAAAGCAAAAGATAAGATCATTATGTAATCTAAAGTACAAAATATACGATTTATGATACAAGTATGAGTGAAATAAGCAAGTGGCCACTGGCCGTGTATCTACATTACTATGATCGTATTGTACCTCGTCACAGGTGGAGTCCGACAAGTAGGGAAGTTCACAGATGTATAAGTCCGGACGTCTGGGATAAGGTTTTCAACAAGTCCGGTTGTCGGACGTGAGACAGAAGTTGAGTCTGTTGGCCGGAGTACTCGGACGTTGGAGGAAGAGTCAAGACAATGGAGAATGTCAGAAGGCCAAACAACGTTAGAGAAGGAATTGACTTTAAAGACAGGAATGAACATTAATAATCAATCTAAAGTCCATGATTGTAATCTAGACATTTTATAGTAATAGCGGAGGTAAGTATATATAAGGAAATTGATTAGAGAACAAGGGTAAGAGTAAAAGGAGAACATAGCTTCTTGTATAAGTACAAGGGAGGTGACGGATTGAGAACATAGAGCATGTGTGCATAACAGGAGTGCATGTGGAGATCTGCCGCTAAGGCAGATAGATGGTTGCGTGAAAACTCGTCATCAGCCGAAGGGCTGGATTAAATCTGATAAGAGCCAGAGTGTTCCGGAGAAGACCGGAAAGTTAAGTGGAAGAGGACAGAGGTGAACGGAAGATAACCGGAAGTCATCCGGTCGTAGTCATCCGGGGTTGAACCGGAGGTAAACCAACGTAGACCGGGAGTTGGCGAGGAGTGCTGCCAGAGAATTGCGGTAGAGATCCTCGCACCTCAGTGTACCACACAGAGCTCGTCTTGGCAAGTGCTGCAGCTGGTTGGGCAGCGTGTCATTAGCACCTCCTTGGTTTCCCAGTCAATCTCCAGATTGTGCTTCTGGAGCCAGGAGTAGCTGAGGATGACATGCTGCTTCCCGAGCTGCATCAAAGCAAGTTGGATGTGTTTGTCATGTCCCTTGTAATTGACCACCATATCAACTACTACGCCGGAGATGCCGCCGGACACATTCAGCATGCCGTCGACATTGAGGACCGGGATTGGCTGTGAGAGCCAGCAGACGGGGAGATTCCTAGAGATCAATGAAGTCTCTGGTCGCTCCGCAGTTGACCAGGCCTTTCACAGACATCTTGGCAGCGGTCTCGATGGACTGCATCTCCAGTGGGATTTGCAGGGAGTTTCTGCCCTCAACGGAATCAATGACATACTGCTGGGGTAGTCTATGCTCCCACTTCGGCTGGCAAACACGGGGGATGGAAAGGAGGGGTTTCATCTTTGCTTCTGGTGCGCAGATGAGGGGCTCCGGCTTGGGGGTAAGAACCGGAACGGGTGGTGCGCCTTTCGCTTCAGTTGCTGAATCAGATATATTGGCTATTTCTTCATACAGACAGGAGTAATGATTGGGAGACATGACCGAGGGCACCCTGCTCACTCGGCTGCGTTCAGAAAACCCTCCGGCTCCGCGTCTCCGGACCCCAGCTTGGTTGGGAGCCCAGCGGTGGTAGAGAGGTGGGCGAAGAGCTCTCCAAGGAGGTCATCTCCAAGTTGACGGACGTTCTTGTCCAGGACATCCCGGGTGACCTGACATTCTCTTGCAAGGTGTCCAGCCGCTCCACAACGGAAGCAGGTATGGGGCGTGGGGCGTCCTCAGGCCCGATTGATGTTCATTGGGACACTGGGTGGAAGAGCTGGCACTGGCGTGGGCAGAGTCCGAGTGGCAGGTGCGAGCAAGGGGACCGGGAGGAACGCTCCGGCACTGGGGCGTGTGGGCAGAGGTGGAACTGAGGGGCGGGCAGGGGGGGGCTCCAGTCTGCATGCGAGCGAGGGCATTATACTGGTGGAAGGCGTGGAGACACCATCTGGTGTAGTCGACAAGAGCCAGAGTGGTCCTATGACGACGGGTTATAGAGTCGTGCACTATTAGCATGCCCAGAGGCCCTGTGAAGGGAGGTTATCCATTTACTATGCACTCTATGCAACTATGCGCTATATCATACTTTAGCTTACTCAGTGTTCCGCGGAACGCACAGCTTCATGTATTAGATAAGCAATTCGATCTAACCTTGTACTTGCATAGAGCTCTGCTCCCTGTGACATGTATGGCTCGACTTCCCGAGCGGTAGCGGCTCTCTACCGAAGGTTAATGCCCCGGACCCGCTGGATGGCTAAGCATCCATCTCTGAAGAGTCTAACTGCTTTCCTGCCAAGGGTGACATGGTCCCTTTTGCCAGGGTTACAGGCGCCTCTGAGACCTCGGTAGGGTCTCCTGGCTTGCACTCGATACCTGCAGCCTGCCGCCTTCGTATCTAGCAAGAAGCTCACCCTGTTGAAGCCAGGTCGCTTCACAGTGGTGGATGCACAGGGGTGCTTCACTCAAGCTAGATATGAAGGCTCTGCCTCACCGATTCCCACCATTCCCAAGCTCTCCCGAGCTGAGGCCCCCATTTTGGCACCTTGGTAGTAGTATGGTTGAGGCATCCCGCCACCTCCCTCACTTTATCTCCTTTACCGGCTTCCCTTCTAGGGAGTGTGACGATATCCGCCATCATCCGGTTCCCCTCTCCTTCTTCTTCTTTACTACTACGGGACCGCCATGCCCACGTCACGGGAAACCTACGCCTTCTGCGTCATCTTCTTACACACAGAAGGTTTCTTGGGCTTTTACCAATATCTTTCATCACCCGGCATTCCTGAGCTCCGCTGACAGCGTTGAGCTCGGATTTGCAATGGTTCGGTTCCATTCATATGCTAGTACATTGTCGAGCCCAAGTGCAGGAGCTCCAGTGTTCGGTATCAACAGCAAACAAATATGCTATTGCTTCTTTCTCGCCCCCGATGTCGACGGTTATGCCGGACACACTCACTCTCGCCTCGCTTTTCAGATCTCCTTGCTGCCTCATCGTCCCATATGCCTACGACTCTCACTCTGGCCACCGGCATTGAGGACTGATAATATGGAAGTGAGGATTGGCGGAGGTTTGAGTTTGTTGAGAAGGGTAGGTACTTAGGCAAACAAGATTCCGCTGTCCACTCGCTGCCTCACGCATTTGTGTTCCCAGAATACGTCCAGTGTGCCGCCTTTGCGCCGCTACCACTCTCACGCTGTCAACAACGTGACCACGACACTTGCCATCTTCCACCACCTTCGTGCTTGCTGCTCCTTCACCTCATACCGCAAGATCCGGTTTGAGCCTGCAGATTCTTTGTGGCAACCTCGAGAACACCAGCAGTTTGACACGTGTCGCATCCCACGTGGTGCAATGCAACAGTGAAGCTCACCTGTGTCCTCTGCGCACCTTCCTCATTCCTGGAGCCTTCCCATATGACGGGGAAGGCTCGACGGTGTGCTGTACTGTCGGCCATCTCGTCAGTGAGCAGGTGCACCCCACATCACCGCTGCCCTCATTAAGGTCGGCACACACGCCTCGCCATTTGCGCGTGCATCGACAACACTATCCAAGCCTGCATCTCGATATCAAGCTGGCACAGGCCGCCGCTGCTCGCATCCCCGCCGCGCAGATGGACCGCCATCCCGAGCGAGTGCACAACTATGTACGTTGCCGTTCGCACAACACTGCCCACGTCGCTACCCTCGTCATACTGTGGAGTGGCCTCGGTTCCAGCTGGCGCTCACGCTGCCACCTCGCGCTGTCTGGAATGCCGTAGTGCGACCCGCTCCGCTGCTCATGCGTTGCACACTGCACACCACCTCGCTACTCGAGGTCGCTCTCGCCGTCATCGAGTGAACACGCGTGCCGCTCACGCCATATGCCATGCGCTGAGTTGGATCAAGCTCACACCTGCAACAGCCCATGTCACAGTGCTTGTTGCTGTTGAGCACTGCTCAGTGCTCACGTTCTCTGCCAAGCAAGGGCATGCCATATTTGCCTGCTCCCGCTGCTGGCGTTGAGGCTCCCACGTCGCCGTTTACATCCCCACCAAGCAGGGGCATGCCCTCGGCCCATGTAAGGACCCTCCTACTTCCATATATCTCTGAACATTACACCTATTTTTCGTGGTCTTACTTATTAGATTCTCAAGTTACGATCATGTATTTATCGGACTGATTACGTAGGTCGTATTAGTCTCGTGACCTAGTAGTGACAAATCATCATCTTTTATCTCAAACCTTCACCTTACCTTCGGGTTCCTGTTCTTGTCGAGCCTCTCCGAGTCCGTCTGTGCTCATCTGTCGAGTCTCTCCGGATTCCAGCACTCTCCCGTCGAGTCTCTCCGGTAATATACTACGTCTTGCTTATCTTTTGAGTCGGTTCCAGCTTAAGTCATACATCGACTGAGTTAAGATATCTACTCGTTCAGAGAAAGAAAGTCTCGACCTCTGAGTAAGTATCCGTGGGACAGACCGTTATTCAAAGGGTCAATACCACCTTCTTCGCCTAAGCTTGCCAGCACTATCACGTCGATACAACTCCTACATTGTGAGGTCGAAACAGGTCTCACAGATCAGATATGTCCATATTGAACAAACAAAGATAGTGGTTGGAAAGTTGGCTCATAGGAGAGACTACATACTGCGCAAACTATCAACATTCTCCATCACAATATGAACCAGGTGATGAATAAGCTTGTCGCGATCAATCTCTTTGGGAAATTCAGACCAGGTGGTCCGAACAAATCTGGTAATGGTCGGGCCGAAGTCCAGCCTCTTCTGGAGCAAGTGGATGGTGGGTTCAACAAGAGTGATAGGTTGCTTCGACCTTTTCGCAGTTGATACAAAAACAATACAGGTGGCTAGGAAGTCTGTTTGGTCAGGAGGGGCAACAACATTGAGAGAGGAGACCTGCCAATGGCAATAGAAAGACAAAGGGGGATGTCAATGATGATGCCAGTCCATCCTGGAAACTAAGAGTATGGATCAGAAGTGGTGTAAAGGTGGATGGGCCGAGAATTACTGTGGAGTCTATGAATGCCCACAGTGGATCTCGCCCTTTGAGTAGCTGGGGATAGATGGTAGGAATCTCAATGAAAGTCAGTCTGGAGGCCACAGAGCGAGCACTCACGTTCTGTGCACAACAAACCACAGGGCATCAGCAAACATTGCAGTGCAGGCAAACAGAGGGAGCACTCACATCCTGTGCACGACCGAACACAGGGGTGTCAGCGAACGTTGCAGTGCAGGCAAACAGAGGGAGCACTCATATCCTGCACACGACAGAACACGGGGGTGTCAGCAAACGCTGCAGTGCAGGCAAACAGAGGGAGCACTCACCCGCTGCACACAGTGGAACATGGGGGTGTCAGTGAACGTTGCAGTGCAGGCAAACAGAGGGAGCACTCACATCCTGCGCATGACGGAACAGGAACACGGGGGTGTCAGCGAACGTTGCAGTGCAGGCAAACAGAGGGAGCACTCACGTGCTGCGCACAACCGAACACAGGGGTGTCAGCAAACATTGCAGTGCAGGCAAACAGAGGGAGTGCTCACCCACTGTGCATGGCGGAACATGGGGGTGTCAGCGAATGTCGCAGTGCAGGCAAACAGAAGGAGCACTCACCCACTGTGCACGGTGGAACACAGGGGTGTCAGAGAATGTTGCAGTGCAGGCAAACAGAGGGAGCACTCACGTCCTGCGCATGACAGAACACGGGGGTGTCAGCAAACATCGCAGTGCAGGCAAACAGAGGGAACACTCACATCCTGCGCACGACCGAACACGGGGGGTCAGTGAACATCGCAATGCAGGCAAACAGAGGGAGCACTCACATCCTGTGCACAACCAAACACAGGGGTGTCAGCGAATGTTGCAGTGCAGGCAAACAGAGGTAGCACTCACGTGCTGCGCACGACAGAACACGGGGGTGTCAGTGAACGCCACCGTGGAGGCAAATAGAGGGAGCACTCACCCACTGCGCACAGTGGAACACAGGGGTGTCAGTGAAATCACAGTGCAGGCAAACAGAGGGAGCACTCACCCACTGCGCATGGTGGAACACAGGGGTGTCAGCGAACATTGCCATGCAGGCAAACAGAGGAAGCACTCACATCCTGCGCACGACCGAACACGGGGGGGTCAGCAAACATTGCAATGCAGCCAAACAGAGGGGGCACTCACGTGCTGCGCATGTCCGAACACAGGGGTGTCAGTGAACGTCACAGTGCAGCCAAACAGAGGGAGCACTCACGTGCTGTGCACAACCAAACACAGGGATGTCAGTGAACCTCACAGTGCAGGCAAACAGAGGGAGCACTCACATACTGTGCACAACCAAACACGGGGGTGTCAGCGAACCTCGCAGTTCAGGCAAACAGAGGGAGCACTCACGTCCTGCCCATGGCAGAACACGGGGGGTCAGCAAATGTCGCAGTGCAGGCAAACAGAGGGAGGACTCACGTACTGCGCATGGCGGAACACAGGGGGTGTCAACGAACCTCGCAGTGCAGGCAAACAGAGGGAGCACTCACGTCCTGCACATGGCGGAACATGGGGGGTGTCAGCGAACATCACAGTGCAGGCAAACAGAGGGAGCACTCACGTTCTGCGCAAGACAGAACACGGGGGTGTCAGTTGGTATAAGGTAGCATAGTGCAGCCAACTCCTACGTAATGTGAATTTCACATGTTAGCAACTAACATAGCGTACTGAATATAATGGGCTAGAATGTAACTCACGTAAGATCTCCAATATGGCATGACCTTCCCAATGTACTGAACTACAATATCCAGTATTTTGTTTTTGTTTGCCCGCACCCGTGGGATCCACTGTTCCTGCTCCCGACTTCCACATTTCAGTCTACACAATCTTCACGCTGCTGCAGGTCCTGGTGCTTACATTATTAATTCCATGATCTTTTTGCATCCAACCTGAAAAGAACTTTGTTGCGCCATTGCAAACAAGTCGGAAAGGGTTTCATCCTGGATCGCTGTATATGTTGCCTCGGTGAGACTTGCACACCCGCTGCTTTCCTCGTTCAAGTCTAGGGTGCGCCATCAGCGACTCTGACATTTCCACATGCAAGAAAAGATTGTTGACGTTTAAGCTGAACATACTGATCGGGCGGGTGATTGGTATTTTCAACGGCTTTTCGCACGGTCTTGTCAAATTTTGACTGAGCATCACGGGAGGCGTTATTCTCTTTCTCGGTATCACCCGAATCGTCCTCGAGTAGGTCATTATATGCTTCATCAATGAGTGCCTCAAACTTGGTGAAGACGGCAATGACAGGGACTATCCGGCATCAGGTGGGCCCAATTGTGATTCTCTGACATACCTGGGGAGGCTCTCGCATTGAAAAATGCGAGTTCAAATTCTGAACTTGGGGCTCTTTGGTTGTCCATCGGAATGCACATCCTAATTCGACCTGAGTCTTGACGCCTGGAGAACAATGATACGTACCACACCGCGTGTATTTGGTCCCGGATCCTCGATGCCTTCGAGCGTTTGTCAAGAAATTTCCACAGAGAATCGGTGCAAAGCGGTGAATTTTCGTCATGTTCAGCACCAGCTTCAATTCCCCGTGAGTCATGGAACACGAATAAGGGGTTGCTCCCGAAGGTTATCTCGTTCTCGATATCGCTCATTCCACGCTATGGTTAGCTCTTAGCGAGAAAGTCAAGGAACTGCTAGACACAGCACCTGGCGATCTGGTTCCAGGATGCACGCATCCACCTAGAAATGATAATTGAGTTCCGACATGATGCAGGAAGGGTTTGAACACTCACCTCCTTCCCATTTCCATCAACGATTCTCAAGTCGCTCCCTTCGGAATCACACATTTTCTTAAGAATTGTAGTCTTGCCGGCATTCCGTCGGCCGATGACTAGGATTCGAAAGCGAGGACACCGCGCCTTGATTTGTTCAATTGTGTGAGACATGGAGGTGAAGATGACAATGATTGCGATGCAAAAGACCGTGTTCTTATACTGTCATGCCCAAAATAACAGACTCGCACAGCTCCGAATCACCGGTGCCCAATGAAATCCTTGATAGATTTCATGTCAACTGCGACGGCTTCCATTCCAACAGTTATACTACATCCGAGGATGTGAGGTATGGGCATAAGGGAACCTTGAACGGCCTGGCTACATTGAACAATGTGCTTCAATAAGTGCCAGTCCAGGCCGACGCAGCTCAGAAACATGAGAAAAATACTTTCCTCTTTCTAATGTAAGAGATCAAATGTACATGCCCCTCACATCGTACCTGTTTTGATATTGTTCTATTGTTTTATCATTTATGACACTTACGATATTGATTATTACCTCACGCACAGCCTTGTTCATGTACTTATATCTATTGGTTCGCTGTAGTACGCTTCGTCGAATCACCAGCTTTGGAGCTACCTAGCCCTTGAGATATTCTCGCTGTTCTTGCTCTCCGAGTCTTTCTCAGCTTCGGCCGTCTCGGTCCTCGGAGCCAGCCCCGTGACATCTAAAAGAGAAGAATCAGACGACGTCGTAAAGATACATAATCTCCTGGCTCGTGGGTTACACGTGTTGCCACGAGGCAACCTAAAGGCGACCTGGAGACTCAGCGAGGCTCAGCCATATCTATCTGCCCATGTCCGAGTCCTTGGAAGCCCAACTCCGTAGCCTCAACTTCAACGAGGAGCTCAATTCCACGTTTGATAGGATCATTGAGTCTTGTCCAAAGTACGCAATCTGTTATGCTACCGCGCCGAGACATGACAGAAATCCCCAGATTTCGTATCCTCTTAGTTGGACGAGTATGTGGATGGCCTTGGCTGGGCCTAGATTGATCCCAAAAACAGTCAGGTGTCGGCAAGTCTGCATTGATCAACGCCGTGTTCGGTAGCGGAGTCGTGGTGGGTTTACAATAGCCTGAGGAGGCCCAGAAATCAATCGCTGCACGCAGGACGAGGAACATGGCCTCCAAGCCGGAATTGTGAAGGACATCAACCGAGAATTTGTTCTGCCCAACAATGATCGGCTTGTACTTCACGACTCACAGGGTTTTTCCCATGGTGATGGACAGAATTTTGAGACAGTCCTCAAATTCATCAAGGACCGGAGCGAACGGCCAAAATTGGAGGAAAGGCTGCACATTATCTGGTAGGAGTACCTGCCTGGTATCATCATCACCTTTTATTCCGCTTTTAGGCTTTGCATCGAAATTCCCGTCTATGGCGGGAGTCTGTTCGAGGTAGCCGAGGAAAAAAATCTCCGCTCTACCGATCTAGGGAGTATTGCAACTCTGTTGTATGCCGACCGCTCCCTGAGATCTTTCAGCTCCGATCATCGTCGTATTCACCAAATTTGACAAGCCTGTACTCAAAATCAAACGGAAACTTCCCAAGACGGAGGACCAAAATAAAATTGCGCGGAGCAAAGCCAAGGAGACATTCTGTACAGACTATGCCGCCGCTCTGTCAACCTTATCCAAGAGCATTCCGTGTCTAGAGGTCTCCGGTAATCAATGGTTTCATTTACAGTGGAATCACCCAAAATATTCCCTACTTGGCAGTGAAATCGGGCTTCAAAGACACACTGGACCTGCTTGTAAATCTTACGGAGAAGGAGGTGAAAGGAGCGATCTCTTTTATTTGGGCTTCCTCCCAGTGTCCAAATGTCAATCTCAAAATCGAAACTTCCATCCAGTGGGTATACACCCATCTTTGCGCCTCGCATATTGATGACATTAGACCCTAGGATTGGTAAGAAGAGTGGATGCATGTCCTCCCTTAGGTCTGTCCTCTCTAGCTTAGTATCATAGAATATTGGCAGGGACTATCCACAAGTCTGAATCTCCCCGGTTATTCTTTGGCGAAATGGCTTGATGTGGTGCTTAAGGATATAATCTCGTGAGTTTCAACTCTGGATGCGTGTCCCGTCCTGACTGTTCATTAGTTGCTGGGGGTTCCATGACCCTGATGGTGTGAGTTTATGGTTGTGATTTAGCATGATGCTTGACATCCAGCAGCTTCTCAAAAGTAATCTGTTCAAGAAGAAGATGACCAGCCTCCAAGAGGATTTACTCGAGGACGACTCCAGCAGCTTGCCGAAAATGTAAGCCTCATCAATACAGGGCACCGACACCTGACTTTGCCTGGAAAGCACTCTTGGTGGAACAGCGGCCGTGGCGGGTATCATTTCAGGTACGTCCCTGAGCTCTTTCAGATAACGGTATCTCATTATCCTCGGAATTAGGTGTGATACCACCCGCCGCGCCTTTCGCAGTGCCCATCGCTGCGGGTCTTATTTTCGCTGCCTGGGTTTACAAAGTATATTTGACTACGTATGGAGCACATCACCTTCCCACCAGATGTAACTAAATACTCTGGCAGACCTCAAGTTCTCCGAGGTCTGATGGGATATATCGTTGATCTCACCATCGTGATGCAAAGTCCATTTTGGCTGACCCGCGCCCGCGCCGAAGCAGTGTCCAAAGGCGGCGCTATGGTCGCCACTGTTCCTCTCACAAAACACCTTGTTGAACTCGCATTCACGGCGTACGCGACGGATGAGCACAGCAAAACCATCCATGAAGACCTCCGCCAATTTGTCAAACCGACATCTGCGCTGAAGCCAGATACTGTGCTCGATCACATCATCGAGCTCATCAAGAGTCATCGGTTTCAGCCGTCCCAAAGTTTTGCGACCAAGGCGGAAGCTGGAAGAGAGACGGGTGGGGAGGATGTCAACTGGGAAACTGGGGTGCGACCTTAAGGCGCTCCGCTCCTTCTTGTGGACCACCTGCATTTTGGACGCAAAATAACTCACCCTTCTTTGTCTATATTCTCGAGTAAATCGTGAACCAAAGCCATCATTCAGATGTGTAGAAACATGGCACCTGCATCCAGGGACTCATTCTTCTGGAATGGACCCGAAGGAATATCAGCACACAAGATGGGCCAGGTATCTGGGACGTATGAGCGGAAAAAATTATATTGCCGCCATTCCGAACCATCGCTCCAGGTCCATCACTGCAAAACATGAATCCATTCCGTGACCGGTGACGGATGTTCCGTTTCATGAAATAGGATGAGGTTATCTTAAGTTCTGGCCGCTCTTTATCAACATTTAAACTGAAGTTCCTGAAAACTTCAGTTCAGGGACCGGCGGCTCAGAGCCTATGGTGAGTCGCATACCTCAGGGTATATAGAAAACTTCAGTTCTCTACGAACTCGAGTCACCAGCTGTATCTCAAGTTCGCGGAAATCTCAAGTTCCCAATAGAACTTGGGAGTATGTTAAATTAAATTAATTGAATCAAAACTCCAGTTCTCGTAATTATCTCAAGTTGCGTTGTGGCAAGCTGAACTTGAGTCACGTGGGTGACCACCCAAGTTCCATGACCAGCCAGCCGAGTGCGAGTGCAGAACTCGAGAACCAACTCAAGTTCAGCCAGTCGCGCGAACCTGGACTCGAGTTTGGCTTGGCATGCACTCCAGTTTTCCAACTCCCGCCTTACCCAAACTCAAGTTCGGCCAGCCGAACACAGAACTCAAGTCGCGCAAACTTGGACTCGAGTTCGGCTCGGCGTGCGCTGAACTCGAGTTCTTCAGCCGCAGCCCAGAACTCCAGTCCCAGTGCAAACTCAAGTTTGCTCTGCCACGAAATGGACTAGAGTTTCGCAGAGGACCGCTCAAGTTGGGCTCATCGCGCGCCAAACTCGAGTTCCAAAGTGGTGAGCCACTCCATTCTCAGCCACTTGAGGTGGTATTGGCAAGCATTCTGTTCGCATTGTGCACCCATTTCAAGCTAGTACTGGCGGTGGATGTGAAGTCATTGGTGCTGGTGGCCACTAGCGAGAGTACAAAAAGAAACTCAGTGGTGTTCGCCCAGTGGCATTCGAGCTGAACAGCGGCAGCGTGGCTGGATTCGTTCAACACCGGCATTTAAATCATGGACGAGTAGCATATATTGTCGGACTCAATGGGAGACAAGCCAGGGTGGCTCGGAAGATGCGTTGATGGTGGAGAACAAGAGTGATTGATGCAAGATTGATGTGACGCGGCGTGTAAAGACAAAGGAATTCTGATAGGCGGTCACAGCCACGATGTCAAAGCGTTGGATGGCCGCTGTGCAAGTCACATAAAAGTCACAATATCAGTCGCTTTTGTCCTCCTCCACATTCGATGCATCTTGCTTCCAAGCCAGCGTGGCCTATATCCCGGTGCGTTTCGCAGTATGTGTTTCCTGTACATGATTCATCATTCACCCCACTGCCGCCAAGTACTTATCTAGCACCCCGGCCACTTTTTCGAATGCCAGGGTGAGTTTTTTTAGTACTCTCCCTGCTCGTTAGAGCGTCGGCGATTTGGCATTCAATCTTAGGCGGACAGCGGCGCCACGTGAACAGAAAACCTGTCAATACGAGTTGCCTTGACTGGTCTCTGGGAGCAGAGTTTAGAGATGCGAGTTTGGCGCGTGACGAGCCGAACTTCAGTCCAGGTTCGCGCGACTCGAGTTCAGCACGCACTGGCCGAATTCGAATTCGTTGACACCGAAATTGAGTCAGTGTGCGATACCCCAAACTTTACTTTGTGATGCGACTTGAGTTTCCAGCCCTGGTAACTCAAGTCCTTGATATATCAATTTGAATTACACGAGCTTAAGTGTTCATTTACGACTTGAGATCACCGCCAACTTGAGACTCAGCCGGTAACTCGAGTTCCTATAGAACTGAAGTGTACAGCATCCCCTGAGGTATGGGGCTCCCAATGGGCTCCGGGTCACTGTCTTCGAACTGAAGTTCTCGGGAACTAGAGTTTTATTGTCGATAAACACCGGCTAGAACTGAAGTAAACCTAATCCATTATCTGCCCTTTCACCTTTAAATTCAATGAAGGGAATGCTTAAAGACACCAAAAGAACAACACTTACTCGAGTCAGCCTATTTGACAGTCCCCTTAACTCTGACTTGCAATTTGAAACCGATTCGAATATGCATTCAACAATTGAACCAACCAATATCTCGTATCACATTGTACCTGTTCGTTCTGTCGAATTTATCGACTGCTCTGCAGCTACAGCGCTGGCGCTCCTGCCCTCCATCTGCAAACACATCCCGAGCGGAAACTTAACAACGCACTCCAAAATACAAAAAGAAAACACGCGCAGTCGTGCTTCGCCTCGCAGGTGGGGTTGCGCATTTCTCTACCAAGCGGAGTCACGCGCTCCCTAGCAAGCACAGTCGCCAGAGTCGGTCACAGCCAGATTCCGCGGCTCTCCCTCGCAATCGCAAAACTTCCACACCCTCCTCTCCACCGCCCACATTCCGCACTCGATTCCGACTCCGACTCCAAAAGCACGCACGGTCGACAAAAGACCAAACTGAAAGGAAAGGGGAAAGGGAATGTCAAAAGAAAACTCGAAGGAAAAGGGAAAGCAAAGCGACGCCAAAAGAAAGAAAGAAGGAAGGAAGAAAGCAAAGCAACAAAAAATCAACGCACCCAACCCCGCTCGAGATCTGCTTGAAGCAGTACTCGGCCTCGCTGGGGGATACGTCGCCCTTCTTGATCGCTGCGTAGACGTCGCCGCCGGGGCAGAACTGGAGCCAGCGTAAAGAAAGAAAAAAGGGTTAGCCAGCGGGAAGCGAAGGGAATCGAAACGAAAAGAAAAGAAAAGACGTCAAGTCAAGCGCGAGAACAAAAGTAGAAGTAAAAACGAAAGCGGAAGAAAGAAAGAAAACACGCCGCGCAGGGACGCAGGAAGGCGTATGGAGCTGAGCTGAGGAGACCCGGATGACGAATAAAGAGCGTGTCGCGCACCCCCATCTTCATCCCCATCCCCACCGCTACCGCCGTCCTGCACAGACGCACGGACGGACAGACGCAGAGACGCGTCCTGCCCACAGACGTCCCAAACGATGCCGTCATCCGCCCCGTCCTCCCCGCACGCACGCACGCCACAATCCATCCTACCCAGCATCTATCCATCCGCGTCGACCGCCCAAATACCGGCCGGCAAACACACGGACTGCGACCGAGTGCACGGAAAGCCGCACGAATCCCAAGACCGACCCATTCAATTCCGCCCCATTCCCATCCCGAAACGCAAAACCCGCGTTGATCGACCGAGCGGGAAACAAACGGACGGACTCTGTCCCAAGACCGACGGAATCCCAGGACCAAGACGGCCGCGGGGAAGGGCGCACGGAAGGGCGTAAGCACGCACGAATCCGAAACGGAATCTCCGACTCCAGGACCCGGACTCCAGGACCCGCCAAGATCAGAATCCTCGAGCACTCCTGAACCCAGACCCAAAACCCATCCCAAAATAAACAGGAAAAAAAGACGAAAGAACGAAAAAGCCCCGACAGTGGCAGTAGCAGGCGTAGTAGCAGGAGCAGCAGCAAAACACACACCTCCGTGACCTCACACCACCGGCCGGCCTCGTCCTGGACGAGGTCGACGGTCTCGACGATGTTGACGTGGTGCAATGTGGAGGAAATGCAGAACTCGGCGGTGAGCTCCTTGACGTAATCTTTTTCTGTTTCGGTTTTGCGACGTTTGCGTCAATTAGTACAAGTACGAGTACGAGTGGAGAGGAGAATACGAGAAACAGGGAGGGACGGCAGATACGCCTCTTTCCCTACAAAAGCAAAGAAGAAAAAAAACCGTGAAAGGCGTCCGACGAAGGAACGTACAGAAATATAGCGAAAGAAGCAAAAGGACGAGACCCACCTTGACCGCATACATTTTGTCCCCCTCCGTGCGATCGCATTTGTGCGCCAGGCGCACCACGCTCGTCGCGCCCTTCCCAATCGCGACCTTCGCACACACGCCGTACTTCTTCGACAGGCTCGCCGCCGAGTCGCTCCGGCACTTCTTACACTCCCTCCGCCTTTACTGCCCTTGTCGTTATCCTTATCCTTCCGCTCGCCGGTGGACTTGTACGACACCTCGGAGCCGCTGTCCGCGCTGTGCCTCGAACTGACGCTTTTGGCAGCCCGTGCACCACCCCGCCATAGACGCGGTCACACCGTGAAAAATGATCCGCCGGATCACGGCGGATGCGTGCGACGTCGCGTCGCGTCGCGTTCAAAATCGATTTTCTTCACCAGCTCCCGCATCGCCTCCTAATCCAACGAACACGACGAGTCGTATTACTTACTATTCAAACCCACGATCATCATCCACCACATCCCGAAAACGCTGTTCGGCAGCCAACCTTCTTTTCTTCCAGCCAAGAGCCAAGTAGTTCATCTCGCTGATCAGATTAAATAATTCTCAGCCTTCCTCGTGGGGCGCCGAATCTGTGTCTATTCGCGCCACGTCCCACGCAAACAACCAAACACGCACAGTCCAATATCAGCTTACAATTTACTTGAAGGTGCACACGAAAATCAATATAACCTCCGCGGCGCCTCAATATTAATTTCTGCCTTCCTTCCTTCCCGCGGCGCTTCTGACTTCCAATTTCTGAATCTACTTACTACTTACTTACTCGCCAAGCCCGTCCTCGTCATCGTCAGCTTCTCCCTCCCCCACCCATCGCCAAGCCTAATCCTAACTCTACTTACTTCCATTCCGTCATCCGAGCAGCGTTGCGTTTATCATTATCATTATCATTACTTCATTATCAACTTCCGAAACGAACTGAAACCCGCGGCGGCGTGCATGCTTGGCAAATTCAAGTTTGTTCGAGTGAAGGATAACGATAAAAGTATGTATGAGCTCGGGTGGAGTCGGGTGTACTTACTTATTTATATATTCCGGTGCGCTCCAAGTCTAAATCTAAATGAATTGGAATTCTATACATACATCTTGTTCCGGCGCCTGAGCCTCCCGAAGTTGATGGGGGAAAAAATGGAATTTTTGAGCTACATATACCTAACTTGCAATTAGTGGATTCAATCAATCAACCGCATCTGTACTTAGGAGGCAAACACTATTGTTTGGAACCAACCCGTCCCAAAAGAATTGAGAACTACAGGAAAAACGGAAAAAAAAAAGGATGGGGCCAAATGATGACCCAACCCCGAGTCGAACGAGGCACCTCCACCTAATGATCCTCTCTACAAGCTGAACGCATCGTGGGTGCGGACCACTCCACTCTGGGTCCTATTTTTCAATGAGCTGAACCTGGATGTGGCCAAGTCAAAATGGAGGTCTTAGATCTCAGTGTGATCTAGCAGTTGGAAAGACACTTTTGGCGTGATTAAAATTTTGAACCGATTATGTAGCCAATTGTGTTCGTTTGAATTCATCTCGACATTTCCGTACTATGCTCACACGCTGGAGGGAGCAAAGGAAATTGAAAGTCACAGAAAAAGAAGGATTGAGAAACAACTTTATGACCCAGCCCTGAGTCGAACGGGGGACAGACACCCACTTGGTTCAGCTTGACTTTCCTATCACAGATGGTGCGCGCGGACCACTCCGCTCTGCGGCTTATTCCTCTTATTCCTTGGGGAGCTGAGGCTCACTATGCGCAAGTCAAAAATGAACATTGGATCACCTCCTCTACATGAATACAACATCGAGAGGGTGTCCGAGTCCAAGTTCTCAAAGTTCAAGTTGTGTTCTTGAGGAGTCTGAATCCCATTCATTTGAATATGTAACTGAACGACATTCCATTCCATTCCAAGATTTTAGTGCTCGTCCGGCAGGGAAGTAAAATCAAGAGGGCAAAAAACCTTGCATGATTCGAAAAATACACCCAGCCTCGAGTCGAACGAGGGACCAATACATGATAACTGTTTTGGCGTCGTCCTCATACTCTGTGGGTGCGGACTGCTCTGCCCTGGGTCTTACTTATTTCTAGACAAGTTGAACCTGAACAGGTGTGACTTCACTGGCTCCTTCCGAATTGAATCCGTTCACGTTATTGCATGCATGCTTTAAATTTCTTGGCGTCCACGAACGCAGGCATGCATTCTTTCTTGTCCGGCTCTCTGCGCGACCGCATTGCATGCGGCACGTTTGGCAAGCAAGCACACATACTGAAAAGATAAAAGGATGACTATAAAAGTATAACCTCGACGGGGTGGAGTCGGGTGAATATTGCATACAAGTATATTTGTACTACTATTAATACTGGTCCATATTGCGCGGCCGGTGCGCGCTAATAAATGCAAGTACGTGTGTAAAGTTAAAATCCCATTCTTGTAGGAACCCGGTTCATGATCATGAGCCTGCCCAAGTTGGATTGATTGAAGCGTGGTTGGTTCACATTTGGAGTCACACACTTACCTTGGGTTGAACCGCATCCATCCATCCATTTGGTCAGGTAAACACCCTGAGTAGTACATTTTGGGAGGAACCAAGACAGCCCTGCTCCCTCCCTAAAGAACAAATGAAAATGAAACTGAGGACCAAGGCTAATGATCATGACCCAGCCCCGAGTCGAACAAGGGACACCCACTCGATAAATCTTCTTGGCGGTGTGCGTCTGGTACAGATTGTAGGTGCGGGCCACTCCGCTCTGGGTCTTATCCTTGCACAAAGTAAACCCGGATATGCGCAAGCCTGAATTGAGGTTTCAGTTCAATGTCCCCCACCCCAAGCGTAAGTCAGACCAGTTGCTTTGAAATTGAGCTTGAAATGTGGTTCAGTTTCAGCTTCAATTTCAATTCAATGAGTACTATTCTGAACACTATTCCGTGTAATCAACCCATTTGAAGTTGAATACTTTGGAAATTCAATCCTGAAATAATAGATGCCCCATCAAAAAAAAAAGAAGAAGAAGAAAATGAGGACAAGGGAATTTGAATGATCATGACCCAGCCCCGAACGAGGGACACCCACTTAATCATATTTTGACATTGGAGAGGAATTCACAGATTGTGGGTACGGGGAGCCACTCCGCTCTGGGTCTCATTCCTGGAGAAGGTGAACCTGAATATATTATTATAATATTACAGGGCAGGGCAGGCTCTCGCGTGGCTTGAGGTTGAATGTTAACGTTGAACGCTGAACTTTGGTTGGGTTTAAATTCAATTCAACACCATTCCGCTGTGTATATGTATAGAGCTCGGCTGAGCTGCATTTTGAGCATTCAAACCTAAAATTAAAGCGCTCCCAAAACAAACGTGCAAAATAATTGACCTAGCCTCGAGTCGAGCGAGGGACGCCCACTTCATACTCTTGGGTGAGAACTGCTCCGCTGTGGGTCTTACTTCTTGGGGAGCTAAATTCATTTGTATTCTTGAATGGTTGGACCACATTTCATTTCAACATTTTTGTGCTCGTTCTCCGGCTGGGAACCAAAGTAAAAACAGAAGGAGGAACATGAGCCAGCCCCGAGTCGAACGAGGGAACCCGCTTAACCAGGCGACTCTAATGCTACGCTGTGTGGGTGCCAACCACTCCGCTCTGGGTCTTACTCTGGCACACGCTCAACCTGAACATATGAGTCAAAATTCCCAAGATGAATGGCATGTTCCCTGCCTCGGGTCCTTCCAGGTGAAGTTTCAAGTTTCAATTTACAAATGCAATAATCTGGCAGGGAATCGGGCAGCCACTCAGTGGAGGGAGATGAAAACCAACTGCAGACCAATGACCCAGCCCCGAGTCAAACGAGGAACACCCACTGAAAATGTATCAAGTTTTTAGCGTATTCGCCGTGGTTGCAGACCACTCCGCTCTGGGTCTTGGTGTTAGGTATGACCTGAAGCTGAATAATGTGCAAGTTAAAATGGAATCTAGTTACATAAGGTGGGATTAATGGCACTGAGTTGAAACTTCAACTACATCCATCCAACATGTAGTTACGGGAATAATTCAGCAGTGAATTGAGATCAGCGGAGGGGGATGAAAACCAGAGCACAAAAAATTATTTTGTCGCAGACCAATGATCCAGCCCCGAGCTGAACGAGCGACCTCACATAAGAACATAAGTACATGGAGGAACTACATATTGTGGGTGCGGAAAACCACTCCGCTCCGGGTCTTATTTCTGGGGGGCCGAACCTGAACATACTAGTAAAAATACCCATGATGAATGACATCCTGCCTGCCTTCCTTCGGGTTGGAGTAGGTTTCATTCAACTTTCAATTCACATGAATCTGTCAGGGGAACCCCCCGCCCGTCCGTCCGTCCATCTGTCTGTCCGGCTCCGGCCCATTGCACGGCCCCTAGGGATGGACACGGGTTTTTCATCAATTTTATGTAATCACGACGCTGAGCTTGAGTCTTCAATTCTTTTGAGCCCAGAAGCAGCACAATCAGTAAAGAACTGACTGAGTTATGGCCTTATCAAGTTTGGAGCCAAAAATGACAAAACCTCAGTCTCCAGTAGCAGATTTAGGGCCCAGACCCTCGGGTCAGAAACCCGCGTGTTTGAACCCATTTTCAAAGGTCCTGTGACATGCGTGTGTGATGTTGGGGTATCAAACTTTCTTTAATCATAACTCAGTCAGTTCTTGACCATTCTGCATGTTTTTGGGCTCAAAAAATTCGTAGAGTCGAGCTCCACGTCGTGATTATATAAAACCCGCGGGTTTACCGGTGTCCATCCCTAGGCCCCACTGCCTCGTCTGATCCTTTGTCCAGAGCCCCTTCCCCATCCGGCCTCGCCCGTCCATCCGGAACCCTCGCCGGAGCCCCAGGCTGCGCCTCTGCCCGGAACGTCGCCCCCCGTCCCTCCGGACTCCGTTCCCCCTCGTTCCCCTTCGTCCGGCCACTCGCACTGGAACGTGCTATGCGATCAAGCTCGGGACCATTGCCGATCACTTTGGACATGTGCTACTGGCTAGTACCTATTTTCTATAAAAACCTCGCCTAGCATGGGAATCCTCATCCTTTCTTCTCTTCGGATTCTCCCGCTAGGTGCATATTCTAGAACTCTGTATTTAGTACTGTGAATTGAGTCTGCTTCGAATTCTCCTGCTAGTTCCTGTGCTCCCGCGCTGAGCTGAGGTTTCCCTTACAGAATCAAATAATCCGGCATGGAATTGGGCTGGCAGGACCAAAACAAAAGAGGCAAAAAGATGTTATGTTTTCAGTGGGATGACCCCTGAGCCTCAAGCTCAAGTTGAACAAGGGATTCCCACCAAAATCTCAGCTTACACTTAAGCAATTGATGGTGGGTTCCGCTCTGGGTCTCATTTCTCGTGGAATTGAACCTGAATGGGTGTGAGTTAAAAATAGATATCTACAAGATTGGGAGGGTGTCTTAGTCCAAAATTCTTTGAAGTGCAAGTTGAATTGTTGAATTCTTAAGAAGTCTGAATCGAATTTATTTGAATAGTTGATTGAAGCACATTCAATTTGAACATTTACCACTCGTCCGGCAGGGAACTAAAACCAAGAGGGCAAAAAACCTTGCATGATTGGAAAGATAATGACCCAGCCTCGAGTCAAACAAGGGACACCCACTCAATTGTAAGAGTTTTGGGCGCTCATTGTTGCCATTTTAGTTCCGTGGGATGTGGTGAACGGTGTGGTAAGTTTTTTGAATGCTTGTCCAGCTTTTCCACCTTAAAGGGGATTTCGGCCTTGATTGGTGGGGAATTTGGGCCAACACACGCACCTGCCTAATTGAGAACCTCACGTGCGAGCGGCCATCACACGGCAGGGGAAATGAACCATCAAATGCGTCCTTTCACAACAACCACCACCACCTCGTCCTGTCTCCTACCTCTCCTCCTCTCATCCAGCGCTTACGTCCTGCCGCTTGGCTCCCAGTACCCCCTGTATATATAATTCATCCACTTGGACGAAAGGATCGCGGTTTAAGGTGTGCCATTTCAATTGCCACCCGAGGTCCCCTCTATCCCGCGGGTCGCTTCAGCCACTGGCGCCACTGGAGGTCAAGCTGCGAGTATTTGATCCTATTTTGTCTGGCCACTTGGTGATAGTTTTGGTCTTTGATTTTTTACATTAATGTTCCTTTATTCGGAGTGGCCCAAAATTGTGTACCTTCCTCAAATAATTTGTTACCATTCATCTATATATCTATCCCTTCAGTTTAATCCAATGAACCCTCTTTTCTGAGCTTTCAGGAGTTCATTTCCCTTATTTAACGACTTGGTCGCGTCGCGCTCAACATCTCACCAACGCCTTGCCGTGATGGCCGCACCCACACGTGATCTCCCAATTAGGCAGGTCCGTGTGTCGGCCCAACATCCCCAATCGGATTGGTGGGGACTATACAGTTCACACGCCTCAGTGGACGACATTGCACAGATTATGGGTGCAGAGAACCACTCCACTCTGGGTCTTATTTCTAGACAGGCTGAACCTGGATATGCACAAGGCTAAATTGAGGCAGACTGCCTAAATCACATCTTCCCATCTTGATCGTCACAGTACATCATTCTATAACAGAGACTGCCGGTTTGATCATCTCTGTAGCTTCCATCTTCTTAGATCTTTCTCAGTCACAGCCTTGCCCAGGTTTCCTTCATAACGCCCCAGAATCGGTCTTATCTTTTCCTTCTCATTATGTCTAACCCCGCAGTCATTGTGTACTGGGATGACATAGTCGTGGGTTTCGCAGGAGTTGCGGTAGGCAGCAGTCGATATAATGGCGCCACCTATTACTGACGCTTAGGTTAGATCGAAATGTTCCTTTATGGTAAGAAATTGACCCTACTGGCACTGGCAGACTCCGACCTTTCGCATTCCACAGGCTTCCATCTCAACATGTTCATTGTTGCCCTCTACACCTTCGCTAGCCGTACAACGGCAGGAAGGCGCGTTCTTTTGACCTTCACCTGGGCAATGGCTGTCTTGGGAACAACGCAGATGGTTCTGTATCTCGCCACGAGCGCGATATTCCTGAGGCTCATTAAACTGGGGGGGACAAGTTCCGATGTCATCTCATCATTGAGTGCATCTCAACTCGGTGCGAGGCTCGATTCATTGAGCCTGACCCAAAACGTGGTCTTCACAATTAACAAGTGTGTCTGAAGAAACTCATATGCCTGTTCTCAGCTAATATCCGAATGAATCTTAGCTTAGTCTCAGATTCTCTCTTGGTTAGGTTCTTTCTTTCATCCACTGGGGACGCCTATGCTGAATGATCACCACAGTTTTACCGTTGTTATATGATATGGGGTTGTCGATGGAAGATAGTTGTTGCGCCAGGTTTCCTCATCTTGTCTACCTTCAGCAAGTCGCTCTCAAGTCGCATTTTCTGCATACAGCTGAACTTATGTACCTCACCAGTCGTCGGATGTGTTACAACTACCTTTCTGCCATTCACTCAAAAATCGCAACAAGCTCCATACATTTTGGCCGCTGTGACAAATCTCGTTCTGGTTCTTCTTACAGGTACCTCCGCTTTCGCTCAGTTCGCTCCCCCCGCTCAATTCCATTCTTTGTAGCTGGCCGAATATGGTGGATTCGGAGATACGCACGGCGCATTGAAACTGGTAACGAATTGACCAGCCGCTACAGCAGAGCCATAGCAATGATGTATGTGACACCAGCCCTAGTCTCAAACCACTCAACGATCATTACTAGAGTCGAATCCGGGGCCATATATGGCGCTTTCGCGATACTCCTCATTGTCACTTATCCGTTGACAACTCCGTTCGCCGTCCTACAAGCCATTTTGAGACAATTGATCGTTAGCAGAACTATATTCATTCACAATCCAGCCTCGTGTTGACATATCTTGCCCAGAATATAGTTCCTACTTTCATTATTGTGCGGGTCGGCCTGGGGCACCACACGCAACCCGACCCCCCACTAGCTATCTACGAAAGCCGCACCGCCACTCTGGCGATTCACTCGACTCTAGATCTCTCCCTAATTCGCCGACCATCAAAACCGACAAATTCCCAAGTCGAGTATGGAACGAATTGGAAGGACGTGGAATGTGGGTGTGACGCTGTACACTAATGTAGATACACGGCCAGTGGCCACTTATATTTCTCTTATATTCCTCTTATATTTCTCATACGCTTCGTACCGTCGTACGTATATTTGTAGTACATATTACATAAGCATCTTATTCTTACACTCTACTCCCATGATGTGAGACCGAGACTCTAAGGGAACACCCCTGCCGCCCCCCTGCCTGCCTGAGCAAGCGTACAAAGGCTCCATGACCTCGGTGCTGCAGAGGTCCCTAATTAGGGTAACAAGTTCCCTTGCCGAAGGGTCACAACGGCGGTGCGCGCCAGAGTCGGCGGCGCCCGCCAATCGTATCCATCCCGAACTAGCGAGCGCTACAGCGATCCTAGTTCGGGCTCCTACATGGTAAGCCCCAAAGAACCCGTATCACAGTGGGCAGCATGCAGCGTGATGAGGACCTTTCTCCCGGAAAATTGATGTTTCTAGGGTGAGCAAAGTGGAAACGTCAAAATTTTTTGTTGTAGTCTCTCCTGTACAGACACCGCATCTCAACTGTTGCATAACTGTTGGATGACGAAGAGGGTCCAGGCATACCGACGAATCAGGGACTCTTTTGCTACAAAGGTTTTTCACCTCCCTTTCATCTCGCCAAACCACGGCCACATTTGCTTCCGGAAAAGATGTGCGCAGATGTTTTTCTGAACCATGTTCTTTATTTCAGGTTGGGAAATAGAGAGCTTGCGCAAAAGCCGCACAAGCCGCATGCGGCTTTTTGGCATTGCGCAAAGCCGCGTGCGGAAATAAGACCTGAGGTTACTGAGAAACTAAGTCAGTAGAGAGGTAGTCGGGTGGACAGGCAAGTCCTAGTGAGATGAAAAAGTGCATTACTACTGCAACTGCTCCGTGCAGGACGCGAAAAGTGTGCGAAATCTGAGTGGAGCCAGAGTGATGGCTGGACAAACCGCTTCCCTAGCTTGCGCATCGACCAGATAGTAATTTGGATGAACGCAATACAGTTTAACAGAGACCTGAGAGTGTTATGAACCCACGAAATCATGCACCAACCCCAGAAAAAACCTGATAATTTTGCGCAATGCCGAAAAGCCGCATGCGGCTGGTGCGGCTTTTGCGCAAGCTCTCTAATAGGCTGGATGTACAAGCACCCTTCCTCAAGACCAACATACGACGTACTCCAGGATAAGAATCGGGAACCGTGGATTGACAACGGCATTTGCAATCCGAGCAATTGAGAGTGGAAACCGAGCATTGCTGTCATGATATTACCTCCGAGTTCAATGTATCGAAAACTTGGGGAAAATGCGAGTTTTCTTTAGTTGCGAGGGGGTCCAAGTCAATGCAAAAGACTATTGAGTTCTTGTCCAGACTCGGGAAAAGTGACGGCGTGTAACGCCCGAAAATTTTTGCACCCGGTGCACCGAGAGCATTTGGGAATTGGAATTGCCACGGCCCATGGCATGATCGGTGGCATGATCGGTGGCATTTTGCCAAACAAATACCTTGAGGCCATCAAACGGCATCAGGTGTCGACTCCTCTCTGTCATCAAGAATGACATATAAGTACTTTGTCGGTTCGCTTCGCGTTGACGCCCGCCCAGTCTCCCGCCGGTAGTGTATAGATAAATTCATCTGCAACGCAGCCGGGGTCCCTTTTCACTTTGTGCCCAAACTATGGATATTATTCTTGAAAGATGAGGTCTGGGCACTGTATGGCATGGAACTTTCAGCGAGCGAAGACCAATTATTTAGAGTGCATGGATCGCATTTGGGCACAAGTAAGTAATATCAGCCATTTAAATGTAGCTGCTCATATATATTTTGGCCAAGGCAGGACAGCAACAATGCCAGAACGGCGCGCCTGTATATACAGTAGCGAGAGTTTGGCGCGGCCTTGCGATGACATGTTGTGTCATCCGCATCAAACCTCGCTTGCGGCATTTTTGGGTGCCGGTGGCATTGCCGATAGCATCGATCATGGCAATCCCAACTCCCGAATGTACTGGGTGCACCGCGACGCATCGTGATTTCGTTCAATTCAACAGCCTCAATTGAGTGCGACCCAACCAGAACCGCCAGTGATGGACGTAGAGGAAGAGATGCGAAAGCGGAGTTCGAATCGGACATCAGGAAAACTGCAAGTTACTAGGGGCACTATGGAGCACTAGGCGAGTGCTAGGCGAACTAGGCGAGTGCTAGGCGAGCTTCCATAGTGCCCCTAGTAACTTGCAGTTTTCCTGATGGATGACAGCCCGACTTTGATCAATTGATGTGACGCGTTCCTTACGTCCACCAACACCGACTGGCAACCGTAGCAAGAGAGTCTTAAACCGAACTATGACAGCGCTCGAAATCCGAGTCTTCATCTCTGGCTTGTGAGGCACTCTTGAACCCTGTGCATCTCAGCTAACTCGCTTAGCAATGATCGTCGGTGTGAAGTTCTGCTGCGTAAGGAAGTCCCGCCGCAAGTTCAAAGCAATTTTGCCCTCCTCGATGGATGGGCACAGAAGGCGACAATGGCTATTGGTTATGATATGAAGCACACTCAGCAGTGGGAGTGCGAGGCATGTGGTGCGATATCTACTTCCTGCTCAGGCAATAATGAGCCTGAGGGAAACGAAACTGGCAGGAGAACCCGCCAGAGAAACCTGGTTCGATCCGCGTCCTTCATTACTCCCTTCGGGACCCCTAGTTGTCGTCCATGTGCGTTCCTACAGCACTCCTCAAATTATCCATCGACCCTTTCAGTAGATCCATCATCTTTGCGAAGCTGGTGGCGGAGCATGTCATACGAAAGTGCAAGATCGTGCCCGTGAACTTGCAATAGAAGCTGGTGGTATGCTTCCTGCTCCTTCATTGCATCTGCCTCAGCCGTCCGCGCATGCGATCCCTCTTGCAAGCGGATGCGCCAAGTGTCAACGGGATGAAACGGGAGCGCTAGGATCCCCCATCAGTCGCTGCAGCAGGTGTAAACTCACCAGGTAAACAATAAACCCGATCCAAAAATACAGTTACTCACATTTTATGATCTGTAGATACTGCAGGTATGTCTCTCAGGTTTGGTTGATAATTGTGCGCCACTAAGATATCACTCAAGCGTTGAATGTCAAACAGAGGATTGGCCGCGACATGGAAAGGTGCGTGGGCATAGAGAGAGTGAAACCACCCGCTCAGCTTTAACCTTCCTCAGATATGTAAAACGATTAAAGAAGTGAAGTGGGTTAACTGGGAAGAGACTACGAAACCGGAGCCGGACGTCCTTCGTATGCCTGGGGCATTTCCGGATCCTTAATTGACCAAACAAGGTACACACATGTTTCTGGAGATGGACTCACCTTTCTCTCTATGTCGTCTACTTTAAAGACTTGCCCACGCTCGATCTATTTCATACTGGCAACGTTAATGGACACGAGCAACTTAGGAAGCCTGACAAGGTCACTCCGAACTTACGAGTTCAACGCTCGCCCGGTCGGAAGAAGTCTTCCCAACTCCAATCCTTTGTGCTGCAACATGAACAGCTGTGAACAGAACAGTAGCAAGGGGAATCCGAGTTCTCGAGTCGAACCACACTGTCCGAGTCTATCACCACAGAAAGGCGCGTCAGCGGAAAGACATCCGACGGATCACTTTCCGAGTGGTGTACTAACCAACACTTTCTGGACGAACAGCAAGTATTCAACATGGGTGTTTCGCGTCAGACTTATGAACACTGGGTGCAAAGCCGTATTTCCGCGGTGCGGAAATTTTGAATTTCCGCAGTATTTCCGCCACATTTGCGCATTATTTACGCCGAATTCCCGCGCCGCGGAAATTTTGAATTTCCGCAGTATTTCCGCTGCATTTGCGCAGCATTTCCGCGGCGCGGAAATTTTAAATTTCCGCAGGTGCGGAAATATGAACCTGAAAAGGAAATAATAAAAACTGACCAGCTGACCTTTAATTTGCAGCTGTTACCGTTCATCTCAAAAGACTTACCAGAAACAGTAACACCCAAAATCCCGCCCCACCACAAATCTCGATTTATCTCCCTCAATTCTTTGCCGAATCACTCCAACTAAGCTACCCACCGCACCTCCGGGACTCGCCCAAGACGCGTGTGCGATCGATTCAGGGTCGCGCCGCCGAACGCGTGCGCGCGATCCCCGTCAAGCCCACCACCTACCCAAAATCCCGGCCACAGCAAATTTCAATTTATCTCCCTCAATTCTTTCCCGAATTGCTCCAACTAAGCTTTCCAGTGCACCTCCGGGATGCGCCCGGGACGCCTGTGCCATCGACTTGAGGTCCCGCCGCCGAACGCGTGCGCGCGATCACCGTCAAGCGCGCCACCCACCCAAAATCCCACCCCACAGCAAATTTCGATTTGTCTCCCTCAATTCTTTTCTGAATCGCTCCAACTAAGCTTCCCAGAGCACCTCCTGGATGCGCCCAAGACGCTTGTGCGATCGATTCAAGGTCGCGCTGCCGAACGCGTGTGCGCGATCGCCGTCAAGCCCGCCACCCACCCAAAATCCCGCCCACTGCAAATTTCAATTTATCTCCCTCAATTCTTTCCCAAATCACTCCAACTAAGCTTCCCAGCAGACCTCCGGGACTCGCCCGAGATGCGTGTGCGATCGATTCAGGGTCGCGCCGCCGAGATTAGGATTAGTTGGTTTCTTGGCAGGTTCCATGGGTGCCAGCTCACTGCATGCGTTACTGATGATCTCAACTCAGAGATTTCCTCCCGCCGTCGAAGAATAGAAATTCCGCAGCCACATATATCCAGTTTCCCGTACTATTCCATCGACAGAATCAACCCCCTCTCTGCGATGGATTCAATTTTCAATCCAAATCCCATTCTCAGTACACACTAAGTACTTTTTCCGCGTCTTCGCTCAACCGCATCTTTACAGGTGCCTTCCAAATCGGAGATCTCATCTCTTATATGCTCTTTGGGGTGACAATCACGCAGCTGTATACCTATTATAATCGCTTTCCAAACGACTCTCGCATGCTCAAGGCCTTGGTAGGCCATTTCAGGATAAGACGGCTATCGTGGGAGCCGCACAGGGACCTTGCAGTGTTGCGGGATTAAGAGACGACGACTCGGAGGTACAGACCATAGTCGAAAACAGAGGTGCGGGAGGAAGGCTATATATACTGTTATTCTTCCACGGCTATTCCTCGATGACGGGAGAGAATCTGGTTGATGTTGAGATGATTGCGAAAGCGTCCGAAGAAGACATTGATTTTACATCCAAAAGCTATCAAAAATGTGCCCATAGTGCCGTTTGGTACTCGGACACTGCGACCACGATCATTTAGATACTTCCATGACAAAAGGTGTCGGTCATACCTGAATCTTGACCTTAATTGACCAACAATTGTGGCGTTTGAATTTCAATGCTGGATTCCAATGCCCTCATGGTTTCCGCGTTGATTTCATTTTATGAGGGTTTTTTGGGAAGGACAGAGCCACAAGGTGCGACCCCGAGAATATCCGGAAACCGCGAAATCTGTGAACGACCAGGGACTCCTAGAAGCAACAAGGCGTAGGAAAAGTCCCGGATTCCAGCAAAAAGGCTCCTCCAGGTCACGCCGCCACTTTTTGGTCCAGTGTCAAGCGGTGAGCAATTGCATGTGGCCGCCTGTCTTATTCAGTGGCTGCGTGTTTCTCAAGTGTTTCCGGTCCCCACACGACCATGGCTTCAATCAACCTCAGTTTATGCATGATCACAGTAGAGCAAGAAAGTCTATTGGCTCGAGTCTACTGACTTATCACTGGAAGAACGGGCTCTCTGCCTGGATCTGCCGCGCGTCAGCCAGCGTGTCGAAGCAAGTGATGCAGAGAGGAGGTGGAAGAGGGAAACGCAAAGAAAAGAAAGACTTACCCATGGCACGTCCCCCCTGCCATACCGCTTCGCCGGCCGCTCCCACGTCACCGCGCCCTCCATCGCCTGCTCCGTGTCGAGCCGCATCACCACGCCCAGCTCGTAGTTCGCCACCGAAAATAAATATGAAATAGGAATATAATACAATAAAAAGCGGAGAGATGGGTAGGTAGATAAGTAGGAGATGGATGGGCATGTAAGGAGGGAGAGACGAGAAACGCGAAAACGAAAACGAAAACGCACCGTCAACACCGGCTGGAACCCACTCTCGCTGAGCGTCCCCCACGCGCTCGGGTAAAGTTATGCGAGCCCACGTACAGCCACGCGTGCAACTGCCCCCGCTCCTCCTCATCCACTTTTGAGTCGATGATCTCGACATCGCTGCTCGACTCGGGTTCGGGCCCGGACTCGGTGTCGCTCTCTGTCGCCTCGGGGTCCGACTCGGGTGCCGGCACGGGCAGGGGGAGGAGCGTGCCGAGGATCATCTGCGGGAAGAAGGTGGGTCAGCTCGGCGCTCGGCGTGTGTGCGTGTTAAGAAGGGAAAGGGGAAGAAAAGGTGGAGGGGGGAGGGAGGAGGGAAAGGGAAGGCGAGAGAACACCGACTCACCTTCGTATGCATCCCCACCCCGCCGCCGCTACAGTTCCGCGTGTCGTGCATCTCGAAGCCCGCGTTGGCGTCGGCGACGAGCGTGGCGATCTTAGTCCATTGGGCGCGGCCGCAGAAGATCTGGGGAGGAAAGGGGTTAGCGACGTAGATGTGCGGGTGGGATGTGGGTGGAGGAAAGGTGAGAGAAAGGATAGGAAGGGCGGAGGAGGGGTGGAGGGCAGGCGGAAATGCTGTGTGCTGTCTGCTACGATACGCGGAAAGGGGACGGGGAGGGGAGGAGTGGGTCGGAGGGAGAGGAGGGAGGACTGGGATGGGAGCAGAGGCGAAGAAGATTGTGCGAAGCCTTCCCGGTCATGGCGAGACCAGTCACAAAGATGGTGACTAGGGCGGAGAAGCGAATGCAAGTATGATGGGGCAAGGCAAGGGAATGAGAAATCACAACCGAGATACGCACCGTCCCCCTCTCGGTTTCCAGCGTCGGGAAGAGCACGCGGGTCGGACCTTGGGGAGGTGTGTCTGCAGCGTGACGGACGCCCTCGCGGTTGCGTGGTGCGTGCCCAGATTCTGCGGCCAGCAGCGCCAACGGCGCTGGTCGTGGAGCCAGCCGGTGGAGCAACTGCGCACACTTTCGCCCAAAGTGGGAAGAGAGAGCGGTAGTCGCCGCAGCGCGCTCAATGCCTCCGGGTCACCGCGGCTCCTGTCGAAGCGTGGCGTCGTGCTGCTGAGCGTCGTGCTGGGTGTTGCTGTACCATCAACACGTTGTCGCGGTTCACATGCCAGTCGACATTGTGCAGCGCCGGCGGCATGATCCAGGCCACGGGAATGAGTGTAGCACTTGCACCTGGATCCGATCCGTACCCGGAATTCCTTAAGTCGGGAGGATGGAGCTCGAGCGGTGTTTGATGAGCTCAACATCCTAGGGCTTGCTGTTTCGCAATCGCACAGTCGCACCGCAGGAGACGCGAGTCGAAGAATTGGTCCGTAGCTCCCAAAATTCCGGTTGTGTCTCGTCTCCAGGAGGTGCCGTTAGTGGCAGTCGAGAGGAAGGAGCCGTGGTGATGGTGGAGGTCAGCGCAGCACGACGAGAAGAAGACGGAGCTCTAGCAGGCCTAGCAGGTGCAACGTCTTAGCCTTGCGTCATCGTAGTGCGACAGAGCGAAGCGGCATTAACGTGCACGTTCCGCGCCACGCGTTCGGGTCGTCGGAACGGGTGCCGCACGTCGACAGTGCAAACGTCTCATGCTTCATTCTATGTGCCATGAAGCAGAGGGATGCAAGGAGAAGCCGAAGCGGAAGGTGCGCCAGCACAGCAATTCCGCGCTGCTCCACGACTCCCTCTGATGTTCGCCATCAGCTGCGTCGATCCGTCCTCCGGATCCGGAATATGCTGGCACAGCCGCAGACACATACACCCATCCGGCGATTCCGATCCGCTTTCTCCCGCCACATTCTTGCGCCTTCATCTTTCATCCGGATCCGGCATAAAGTTTACCTGCACCCACTGCGGAGACCCCTTTGTTTTACCGTGGGTAAAATGACCTAGTAAAAAGTATTCAAGTCCATGGTGTTTTACTGCTTGTTTTCAGACACAGTAAAACATCGCCAAATTTTATCTTTGGTGAAATGATTCATTTTTGTGTGGTAAAACATTTCTCCCACCAAAGACATAGTGACAGAAGTGTTTTACCAGAATACAAAGAGATCATTTTACCAAGGGAAAATTTGGCTTTATTTTACTGGCTGTGAAAACACCTTGTAAAACAGCTTGGACCTCAAATACTTTTTACCAGGCCATTTTACCCATGGGCAAACAATTGGATCACCACAGTGGGCCTTGACTTCTGCGGGCTCGATAGGCAGCAAGGACTTGACATTAAGCTTGAGGGGATGAACGGAAGCTTGGTCGAGCAACAATAAAGCCGTGTCGCAGAAGCGCTGCTGCTGCGCGGCCGGGGGTGCGGTTGGGCGCGGAGGTGGACAGAGATAGGTAATAGAGCTTGGACTGCGGTCCTCAGAGTAGCAAGAGAGTGGTCCTGCGAATTAGACAAGAGAGTGCGGAGTGAATGGTCCGAGTAGATGTGATCAAGTAAATGCTGGTTGTTGATCCTGTGCCAAGTGAGTGCCTCTACCTGCAGTCAGTAAAATGACATGCACTTCAAGGACATGCAGGATCTGTTCTGCATGTTCTTCAGCAATCGACTCTGTTGCGACATACGGGGGTCCATCTGTCTGCTGCAGTTTCTGTGCTGGCTTGTCGGCCGAGTCTGCAATGTGCTTGCGCTTTTTCAAGTCTTTTGGAGACTGGTCTTGTTGCAAGGATGACGTACTGTACTATTTCAACTGTAAGTTCAGTCACACGTCATACCCGACTTTTTTTCATGTGTGCAAAATCACCTTAATTCAAAAGAAAAAAATTCAGCTATCTCGGACATCAAAAATTCCCAAATTGTTGAACTTACAGTCGAAATGATACAGTATCGAATAACACACAACACACCAAAGAGTAAATATTTGGACTTGTTTGTGGCAGTACAAGTAATATTCCTGATGCAAGTAAATAAAATTACCCCGCAGCCCGCCTTCACTCTCACTGCGCCCACTTCTGTCCCATAATCCCGTCCTTCTGCCTAAACCATGTCTATGCCCTGAGGCTTTTTGGATTTGGATTTGAGTGTCAGACTCTGGTTTGCCTAGTAAACCACACGAGTCAGCCATCAAGGACTTCAAGGAGAGAACGGCATCATTACCTGGAAATTTGAAGTGGTTTGAACAGTGTTGTTGCCCATGTTGACAACCAGGTTCAACATAGTCGCTGTCCCGAGTGTAGCGCTGTCCCTCACAAGCTGCAAAGCTGCGAAAAACACAATTGAGTTTTCGCCCGGAGAGCAGCAAAGGAAAACACACTCAAATCACCAAGAGTGAGCTTGAGGTTGGAGGGGTTGAAAATGGCCACCTGAATCGTGAACGTGATGCCATAGATTGTTCCACCCTGAATGTCAACAGTCTCGATTGTCGCCATTCCCTTCAAACCCTGCAGTCCCTTGAGCAATGTCGAGACATCCACGTTGATCGGGTTGAGGGTAATGTTGCCTGTCGTCACAATTGTACGTGAATGACCGACAAGGCGGAACGGTGCCACAGCTGCATCGGTGAGGTCCGAATCACTGGGTGCAAAGCCATATTTCCGCAGGATTTCCGCCACATTTGCGCATTATTTACGCCGAATTTGTTACGCCCGTGCAACTCTAGGACCACTCCCGACCACATCCGGCCGCCTCCGGCCTCACTTCCGGCATTCTACGCCACTTCCGGATCTTCATCCAAACCTCCGGTCCTCTGATCTCCGTCTTCCGTCTTTCAGCTCCAGCCTCGGAAGTATCACGGAACTTCCTCAGACTCTCCACATGACACCAAGTCCACGCGGTTAGAGAATACCACGAATATATATTCGCGAATATGAATATTCACTGAAAACCCAAAAAGGATATTCGCATTCATACAAATATCCAGTGCGAATATTTGTTGATTAGTCAGAAATATTCGCGAATATTTGTGAATGCCAACTATTTGCATTCAGCAACTATTGAATACTTGTTATTTGTGAATTATTCACGAATAATATGCATTTCAAGTGTTCAGTGAGCCCCGTATTGGCAGCATGACGAATGGCAATGCGCAGGGATGTGTTTTCCATCATTTCACCGAATATGGTTGTGAACATGTTGATGAGAGGAATAACTTCAAAGACCAGAGCAACCTCAGCCTGAGATATTACAGCGGTGAGATGATACACCTGATACACTGCTCAGAACCTGAGAGGCACTATCCTCTGGTGCGATGGAGTCTGTGTTGCCAGGATCTGGAGAGGATGCAGGAGAGGATGAAGGTGCAGACTGTGTAGCCTTTCTCTGACTAGTTCTGCCTCCTCTCGATGACTCAGGAGCCATTGAGGAGATGTGGACATTGAACATTTCAATTGTGCTTAATTAAGTACAGGTGCTAAAACTCTGAGGAATGACCTTTACTGCAATCCGACGTTTCCGTTTCTAAGGTATTTTTGAACTCTGTCACTCAGCTGATCTTTGCCTCAGTCCGACATTCTGTCTGAAGATTCACCTTGCTGCAATCCGACATTTCCCCTTCTAATGTTTTTTTGAACTCTGTCACTCAGTTGACCTTTGCTTCGGTCTGGTCCGAGCATTTCATCCAAAGCTCCAGCCATTGACGTAGCTGCATTTCGCACTGCTGTGCAATCACCCACCATCACTTCTCTTTCAAATACTGCGCACCTCGGTCCTTGGTCATAGGTCAGCCTTCTCTTCGGCTAATAAATTTGATAGTTAAACCTAGAAGGTGAAAATCAACTCTGCAGGGGAGTATGCAAGGCCATGAGCAGCCGAGCAGCTGCTTGTAAGTATTCAAAAACTCTAGAGAATGGGAACTACATACCATATATATTTACTACGACATGGCAAAAAGGCAGAAGGCTCAGTTCTTTAGTTCTGAGTTGGTTCTGAGTGGGTCATTTCCATGGTGATTACTCAACAAATCTTCGTGAATATTCGTGAATATCTTCTTTCCCAGAAACAGATATTCGCATTCGCATGAATAGCACAGCCACATCAATTCACGAATACGAATATTCGCCATTCGCAAATAGATACTCATGAATATTCGTGATATTCGATAGTTGTGGTATTCTCTACACGTGGTGTCGTATCCGATGGTTTTCATCAGTCATCCGACTCACCATCAAATCCTATGTCCTTATGCACTATGCTCCACATGCTTTCCTTTATTGTCCTTATTGTTATACGACTTATCTTATTGTCTTTTAGTTACTTCCCTCCGCATCCGGACTTGCCCCGTAAATATTATAAATATGTAGTACAGTATTGGATGTACCTGAGTGTGATATTAACATCATTTCTGTCTCTAATGTTGTTTCTGGTCCCAACCATACTTCCGGTTGAACTCCCGAACTTCCGATACTTCCGGCTTAACGTTGTAACGTTATCTCTGTCTTCGGATAATTCATCTGGTCGCCTCTCTTTACTTCTGCCTCTTCCGGCTTCTTTGTCTTGACAACCTACCTTTGTCCGACATCTGGACATGACCTCCGTCCTTCATCCGACGTCCGGACTTATTCCAACCTCTTGCAGTCTCAGCTCCGGTCTTCGCCTTGACTTCGGCCATCCGGAAATCTGTCCCGCCTTCATTCGACTCGTCTGGCCCTCACCTTACTCATCCAGCCGACGAGTGGAGTCCTTCGACTATCTTCGTTGTCATCCTTCCCTATTCAAGTTGCCAGCAGTACAATCCCCACTCACCCTTAACCCCCTGTGGTGTAGTGGTTTTGATATCCATAGTTTCGGATCCCATATCACTGACCTCGATTAACTTCCGTACTTCCATTAACCTCTGTCCAGTTCTGTCCTCTGGCCCAGACATCCGTCACCCGGAACCTACCTCCTCTCCTCCTCTCTTTCCTTCCTTCTCCGACACAGATATAACAGAATTGCCACGGTGTGTTTGAATTTCCGCAGTATTTCCGCTGCATTTCCGCAGCATTTCCACGGTGCGGAAACATCAACCTGAAAAAGAAATAATAGAAACTGACCAGCTGACCTTTAATTTGCAGCTGTTACCATTCATCTCAACCTTCATCTTTTCTAGACGGCCTTGCAACTTGGGGTTGCACAAATGCCCTAACAGCTGCATTATTTGGTGCATTGTCACTACAAAGAGCCTGAATTCGGAAGTTGTCCTGATCAAATCTGTCAATTAGTCAAAGAGCAAATCAAGAATCAATGCATACCTGCACGATCTCAGTCAGTGCCGGCATTTCAGCATCATTGCTGCCTAAACCTGTATTTCGTAACATGTATTCTTGCACCGATTTGGTGTTCTTATAAGAAGATAAAAATCCAGCGGCCATGGACTTGGTATGGCCAAGCCTTTTGGCAATGTCGGTGACCTATGATGTGGTTAAATTAAAGTCCAGAAGTGCTCAGACAGCTGACCTTTGCAGCAATTTGAGAATTCCCTCCTGTGATTGCCACAGGACAGGCTTCGTTTTGATGTTCCATTTAAATTGCGAGGCAGGAGCAAGGCAGGAGCAATGAGCTGGCACTCCGTGATCGCCCGGATCATCACTTCTTGCATCCTGGAAAATATTTCCTTTTTTGAACCTAAGGCCTGGTCTAAGGCCTTAAATGAGCCTAAGGCCTTAGCTCATCAGAAGGCTCTCATTTAAGGCCTTAGGGCGGTCACTGCATCCGGCGTACCTGGCTTATCCCCGTCCTTGGTCCGAACCAAACTTGACGTCTCCATACATCACACTTAAGCCTTCCGTCCATCTGGCTCTTTAATTCCTTTCATACTCTCCGTTCCCTTCCCAGGATTTCCTGCTCATGGACCGGAACTTCCAGACAAACTCCGGCCTTCTTCTGGCCACTCCATGATCTTGTTTCCGCCCTATTGGATTTCCTCCATTTCTTCTCGGGCTTCGTTTGTTCCGAGCCTCCGTCCACTTCCGGACTTCCACTTCAATTTCCGATCTCTTCGGGTCACCTGACTTCCGTTTCAGCATACGTGCCACTTCTAGGCAAGTATACATACAACAAGAAGTCTATAACAAGTGTCCGTTATCCTTGTTATATTAAAACACTTGACTCATTTCCTTCATCCTGCCAATTCATCCTCCTCCGGATTCTTCAACCGGTCGCTTCTGCCTGAGGACTCCTCTGGCAGGTTTTGCGGTAATGATGATAAGCAGTGAATTCGCCCACGCTTGAAAGTTGCATATTTCATGCATTACAAGTGTAGTTCACATAGCACATCTTGGGTCTATGAGATATCCCGCCTCAGTAGACCAGGAGCTATTCGCTGAAAACCCAATCCAGAACTGGTTGCGGATGAGTATCCAGAAAACACACATACTGGGTACCTCCGACTAATATGCCATCGGTACTGGATCCCACTGTCGTATCATAGGCAGGAGGTTGTGGATAGTCCAAATGATTGTCAGGGAATATAATATCCACTCTGAGGGCACACATTTGGAGGCATCCTCAACTTGTGCAGTTTCTGGATTTTTGATATCTGGAACAGGCGATGTTGAAGGAGTGTCTGTCAGACATGTGATCTGAACTTGTTATGTCCGATATTTCTGAATATATCCGAGATGGGTACATCCGGAATCACTCTGATCATATATTGATCGTCCCAATTGGGAAACTAGAAGTCTTGACTTCATAACTCAAGAACTACTGAGGCTAGAGAGGAGTTCAGGGTGTCCACTGAAAGGGCTCGCTGTCTGGACTTCTGTAGAGCTGCTCAAGTCGAAAGGAAACCTACCATGTCCGAATTATCTTTGGTTTGATCCCAGTGAAACTGTGATCAAATTAAAGGCACCCACTGGACATATAGGGTTCTCTTGGCAACTAGAACACAAGAAGTTCGTTTGGACAGAACTCAGGCAATACTGAAGCTATTGGGAAGTGTGTAGTGTCCCTGGGAAGGGATTTACTCAAAGCTTTCCAATATCTGGTTGTTCTCAAGGGAAATCCACAAACTTAACATACTGGTATCCAAGAATAACTGGGTTTGATCGCAGTGCAACTGTGATCAAATTAAAGTCGACCACAGGACATATAGGGTCTCTTGGTAACTGGAGCACCAAAGGTTCTTTTGGGCAATGCTCAGTGAATACTAGAGCTACTGAGAAGTACAGGGTGTCCCTGGCAAGGGCAAGTCTCTAGGCTCTTCAGTAGCTGATCATCCTGAAGGGAAAACCGCAAGGTTCACGAACTGGCTTCCAAGAATAGCTCACTGATCGAATTATTTACAGGATCAAGCAATACACATGACATCCAGGGGAATACTTTGACTCATTCAATTCAGTAGTTAATAGTAGATTAAATTGTACAGTATATAAGGAGCACCATCGTGAATCACCTGGGTTCCACTTTTTTCGCGCGACGCATCTGCGTCACGGGACTCTCATGACGCGACCACAGGACCTTCTCACGGTTGAAACCCGATCGCGGGTTTCAAAGGACTTGGATACGAGAAAACGTTAAGGGTTAGGGAACCCGCACAGTCGGTTCCCCTAACCCTCCGACGCTACATACAGGAGCCTGATCGCGGGCTTCAGGGACCAAGATATTGGAAGACGTTAAGGGCTAGGAATCCCGCGCCATCGGTCCTCCTAACCCTCAGACGCTATGGTGATAACACACAGGAGCTAGGAGCATCACACATTAATGCTCCTTAACATTGCTATACAGGAACTGATTGCGATTGTATTAATTTATTCATAACATATATAAGCACGGTAGAATCTCCTTGTACAGTAGACTCTACCTTGTCTAATCTCAGGCTTCTGCTTTGGCTTGACTTAGGGATTGTCTCCACCCTGTCCCACTTCCCCTCCATTCTATTGCGGGTTGCGTCCACACCCTGGGTATTATACCTGAGTGGATACCATACCCTGTTTGACTTGTTCCGGGTTCCACCTCGCATCCCGACCCACAATATATGGCCTCCTAACGAGGAGTCCGTTTGGTTGGTCTTGCTGCTCGGGGACTGCACCAGTTATTAGCGGCTGTCAGGTTTCTCCTGGTTGGGGTTCTCGCCGGATTGCTCATTGTTTAGCTGACTCAGAGGCCGTTGCTGACAAGCAGAGGCCGTTGCTGACAAGCAGAGGCCGTTGCTGACAAGCAGAAGCCGTTGCTGACAAGCACAGTCTGTAGGAAGACGGCATGGGGCCCCTACCCGGACGCTGAATGCGGAGAAGGCTGATGGTCTCTCCAGTGAGTAAAGAAGGGTGGGGCTTCCAGCTTGATTCATTGAGGCTAGTCTGATAGGACCTACTTGTATTTTCAAGTTATCATCAATCAATCAGCTTTATTTAGGATATTCCCTTGTGTGTTGCGACGTAGCAGACGGGTTTAAAGGCAGTAGTCCTACCATGCTGTGAGTGTGTGTTCCAGATTTGTTACTTGTTCCATGTCAATTTGGTTCACTGCTCTTAACCGAGGTTGGAGTGGGTGACCCAGAGTTGCAAAACTATAAATTGAACCTTGTCTGTGTACAAACCTGGGACATGTTGTGATTCATGCTTCTGAAGTAGCGGGTCCAAAGTTGAAGAGCCATAAACTCTTGAAGTTGTGTTTATCTGCGGGTTTTCGGGATTTGTGTTGCAAGAGCAGCTTGGATGGTCAGCTTGGCTCCCGTGTGTCTTCTATCGGCACACAAAGACCCATAACTCGACTTTGCTCCTTGGTAGAACATGGATGTGGTTGTGGTAGATTCGTTAGTTGTGGTTGATGTTTAGTTTGAGTGTTCTGGATTTTCCCATCCAGAATGCGGTCACATTCTATCATCTGGCACTCAGCTTGTTGGACTACTGCACTACTTCATTTCAACCTTGGGCCAGTGGCAACTGTTTCAACGACTTCCGGCTTACTTGATTCATCCGGCTTCTCCGCCTTATTGTCATTCGGATCAGGGTTGATCTCACTCGAATTCCTTGCCTTGTTCCAGCCCTGATTTCCGGCCCCGGACACGGAGGACGATTACAGGCAAAGTTCAGATGAGTTTCCGATGAGTGAACTACTTTGCTCTTGCCTTCCGGACTTTCCTTCTCGGACTTCGCGAATCCTACTACCTTGGCTACCCCTGCCATTCCCGAAGTTTCCGGTGCTCGCGCAATGTCCGTGAGAGTTTGTGTTACGGTTTTTGTGCCTAGTGTCCCAGGAATTGGATTCTATGGTGAATCATCTTCCGGAGATTTTACCTCCGTTTCCTCCACCTTCACTTTTCCAGATTCGTCATACTGACACAGAGAAACAAGTCCACACGGATATTAATCCAAACCCCAAATCACTTTATATCAGGTGAAAGAACAGTCGCGCTGGGCTACTGAGCTCTCGAGCCAAACCTGTCTACAACACTACTGTGTCTAGAGGCAGGGTCTGATACTGTACTGCTAAACTGCCTGCTCTTTTATACTACTCTCTTATTGTGATGACTAAATAATATTATATACACTGGTCCGTTTATCCGTGAAATCTGACTCGAAATCCCTGCTCGAATAACGCTATTGGCTCCCTATACCGGTAGATCGAACACCAGTTCAGACTCGATCAATTGAAGTTGAAATATTATTGTATCTTGGTGATAATGCTGGGTCCGCGACTCGCAGCTTGGGCGACGCTCTTGCCTAGACGTGTCTCTTCTTCGTCCTAGCCCTATTCAGACTCTCCTGCTGAGGTCGGGGTCTCTTTGCGAGCGACTTATACGGTTTGCGGGCACTGTCAAACTCTCGTGGTTCAACTATATTGATCGCGTTTCGGCTGTTGCCATCTTTGATCAGACAGCTCCACCTGGAGCGCGCTTTGGCATCAGTCACCTAATTCATCTTGGTCATACTCCAGATCTGCACAGACCTCGGAGCTATAGTCGTTCAGGGTATTCACCGCTTTTCGGTTCTCGGAGCCCTCCGCTTGCATGTGACACACACGTCCACTAATTCCAGGAATGCCGCGACAAACAAAGTGTCTCTGGAGGTGGTCGTGACCACTGAGTTCCATCTGCGATTGCCAAATATAGATTCCTTCTAACTCCTCTGTAGTCCAAGTCAGCGTGAGCGCTTCTAGGCGGGTTCCTAGGTACTGTCTGGTTATTCGAGATTGTCTCCGTGTGAGCGCGACTCTAGCTATATGACTGGTAGCTCTCCACACAAGGCTTCGCGGAAGCTTCTCGGGATGTCTGCATGATTGTTTATACTGAAAATTGCAAAATGGCTGCGTTTCACGTGTGGCTGTTTTCACGGCTTATCACCGGCATGCCATCCGGCCTTGGCACCTAAGTCATTAACGAAAAATTACACCATCACTTCCGGTCCCGTCCCTTACATGACCTTCCTCGACATCTCTTCCGGCGCTTCCACTCTTAGGCCTTGGCTGTAGGCTCTTGACATTTGGGTCATGACAACAACTCGGACTTGTGATTTCCGTTCCGGACGTACGGGCTAGCATCGGACGAGGTTGTACTTACTTCCGTCCTTCTTCCTACCTTTTCCTTCACTTCGCCTTTCCCTATACTGGCCTCCTTTTCCGGATTATCTTTTTCCTACACCGATTTCAGCATACCATGGTCTTCTGGTTCACTGTAATGGATCTTGTTGCAAAGACACACATAGTGGTGTTCCCGCCCTCGGCCCTCGTCTCCGCACTTCTGGTTCTCAAGATTTCGTTGATCATTCACCATCCAACTGACCTCTCAATCCGTGCATTGCGTCTCGGTCAATTCTGTCTCTGTCCGGACTTGGCTTACTGCACATGGAACTTCCGGCTTACATCCGTCAGCTCCGGTTTCTGCTTGTACTGTCTCTGCCATGGAAATTCCTAGTCTCTCGTAGACAGACTCTTTATATAAGCGCTCGTACCTCGCTATATAAAGTCTGTTACGCGCGGGGGTCTGATCGGGCTGCTTCCTTATTATGTAATTCGGAGCTTCCCGTATCACGTGGGAGTCGCGTTTTCCGACGCGTCGTCTCTCCTCGTCGCGCCAGTCTCTCCTAAGGCCATTCCAAAGAACAGAGAGGAATTTTAAAGCTCACATAATGTGCTGGTGGTCTTCATTTGGGCACGTTGCTGTCCAGAATATTTTGAAGCAAGGTATAGGCACTCGTATTCACTCAGTGTTGGGCAGGGGAGTTTCATGCTTTTTCAGGTGCCAAATTTGGCCCTTGTAGCATCCCGTTGTAGTAAAACACGTAAAACCGAAAGCTGAATGACATTTGGTAATATGGTGGGCGAGAAAACGCGTGGTCAGTGGTGAGCCTTGTGGAAGCACGTGCCACGGCAAGCTCCGAATTACATAATAATGAAGCAGCCCGATCAGACCCCCGCGGCAAACAATAGACTAGGAAATTCCTTCATTTGAACCTCCGCCCCGGCACTTCCAACCCGCTCCGGCTCTACAGTGAAACAAACAGGCAATGGGTTCTGAAAACGAGACAACTCTGCCACGGTTCTCGCCGACCATCTCCAGTTGCATGACAGAAATTGTACCCTACCCTGCGATGGTCATTTCCGGTGGATCTCCGATACCTGTCGGCTCCATGGCTCTCAACCACCAGCATTGGTAACCAAAAGAAAAAAGTTCTTCACCCGATTCCATTCCATTATTCATTTTCCGCCTTCTTCCGTGACTTCTGTTGCACTTCTGGTTCTCTACCACCCTCGTTCATCCCCTCCATGTTGATGATTTTAATCTCCGACTCGGTCTCCAGCAATGTTGGGCGTGTCCGGACCATCCTCCCGCTCTCCGGACATTCCTCGCTCTCTGGCTCGAAATTCAAAAGCCATCCGGTGATTTGTCTGCTTGATTTCCACTAGTGTGAGCTCCGCCTAAATAACTTCTTTTGCTGTTCCTCCTCATTTCCCTTGAATCTGTTCCGCAGTCGGAAGTCTGATCACTTCGAGAGCTTCAACTTCTGTTTATCGGTCCTCTCACACGATCCGACTTTCCTCAGCTTTTCCCTTCCGGCATTCATCCTCCTCCACACGTGACTACCTAGCTTCGGCACCCGGTTCATCTGGCCTAAGCCTACAATTTCCCTTCACGCCCAGATTTCCCGGCCACCTCAGCCGGTCTCCCTTGGTCGCTTCTGGACTCCCCTTCTCATTGTCCTGGTGTTATCAAACAGCCCATGATGGAAGATTATTTTCCAATGGATTCTTGCTTGGTCAGACCTCTATCATCATACCACATGACTCACCGACAATATCCACGACTTCCATCAACTTCTGTTCTCATTCACTCCACTCAGTATTTCCCCCTATATCTTCATGTTCCTTGAGGGCAAGGAATGTAAAGGGGGATACTGTTACATCCTGTACCACCATGGACTCATCCAGATGCTATCTGGCCACTTCCGGCTTACTGCAGCTCATCTCCGGTAATCCCGGCTTACTTCCAGTTAACTTCTGGTTCACCTCCATCCTCTTCCAGCTTTATGTTCCAGACATCCCCGGATCACCCCGGCACTCCTCGAACTTCATCCAGCCCTTCGGCCAATGACAAGTTTTCACACAACCATCCATCCACCTTAGCAGCAGATCTCCACATGCACTCCTGTTATGCACACATGCTCTACGACCCCCACCCATCACCTCCCTTGTACTTATACAAGGAGCTATGTTCTCCTTTTACTCTTACCCTTGTTCTTTAATCAATTTCCTTATATATACTTACCTCCGCTATTACTATAAAAATGTCTAGATTATGATCATGTACTTTTTATATTGATTATTAACGTTGTTTGGCCTTCCGTCATTCTCCGTCGTCTTGATTCTTCCAATGTCCGAGTACCCCAGCTGACGGACTTGACTTCCGTCTCATGTCCGACGACCTGACTTGTCGAAAACCTTATCCCAGACGTCTGGACGTCCGGAATTAGACATCCGTGAACTCTCCTACTTGTCAGACTCCACCTAGGCCTTTGGCATAACTTCCGGATTACCGGATTTTGCCCGGCCTTCGGCAAATCCCCTCCAGCTTACCGGACTTCGCCCGGCCCTTGGCATTGCTCCTCTGGCTTACTGGGCTTCACGTCCAGTATCCCTCGGTCATCTCCCCTTCACTAATCCTTCCTTCCAAGCCAACCAGATAGCACACTGACCCTTAAACCTCGCTGTGGTGTAGTGGTCCCTTATCCGTGTTCCAGAATCCTCCTTTGTTTACTTCCAGTGACCTCCGGTTTAAGGTAGAGAGCGTGGGAATCCAGCACCCTTATGTAAGCAGCCATCAGCTGCAATTGATATTGTAACTCCTCAGTCCCATTAATAGTTAGATGTATTTTGCTTAATAGGAATCATAGTTAGGATCCTTATGTCTAGTTCCTATTAACCAGAATCAAGAATTTCTTTTTTTTGAGGGAGTAGAAAGCCCAACAAGTTTTTCCTGTTTTTTGAATTTCTACACCTTTTTTACAACTGCAGGCGCAGTTTCAGGAAAAGTGCGCGTAACTTTTTGCCGCCTGCACAGCCACCATGTGACCTTACATGTGACCGGTCCGATCCGGCCCGTGCACCGGGCCGCCTCGCCATGTGGTGTCCGCATGGCTTTTGCGCACTCTCTGCTCCCCCCTCCACCCATCCTTGGTTGCAAACATGCCTAAGATGTCCAAGGCACAGAAAGCAAGACAGAATAACCTTCAAAAGGCCCGAGACACACACAAAGCCACTGTAGAAGAAGTCCCAGATGAGGGGGACATTGCGCAGCAGACTTCAGACAGCGATCAGGACCATGGTTCTTATCATGCACAATGTATTCGAGGCTGGATTCATGCTTTCCTCAGCTCGAGAAAACTTCCTCTGCACCGCTATGGCCAGTATCACTCATCTATTCTCAATGATGAAGACTTCTCAGAAAATCATGATGGATATTTCACATCTGAAGAATTTCTTCAGCAAGTTGATCGAGCAATTGATATTTTTGAGTCCAAGACTCGGAGCCTTGCGACAGGGTTGTTTCTTTTTGACAATGCTCCAAGTCATCGTAAACGAGCAGCAGATGCACTCTCTGCCCACAAAATGGTTAAAGGCCCAAAACTTATTGAAGGAATTCGAATGCGAAATGGCACAATGCCTAATGGAGAGACACAGTCATTCTATTTCGATGAAAATCATCCAACAATGCCAGGCTGGTTTAAAGGCATGGAACAGATCCTCAAGGAGCGTGGGCTGTGGAGGGATGGTTTACGTGCAGAGTGCCTAGGATTCAAGTGTGAAGCAGGAAAAACTGACTGCTGTTGCCGCCGAATCCTTTTTTGTCAGCCTGATTTTATCAACCAGAAGTCAGCTCTTGAGAAGAACTTGTGGAGAAATGAGGTCACATTTGTGACTTTTATCTCAAGTACCACTGTGAGCTGAACTTCATTGAAATGTACTGGGGAGCAGCCAAATTTCGTTGCCGTACATCTGCAAGGACCACCAACATCAATGAGATGGAGAACAATGTGAGGAAATGCCTAGATGAAGTTCCACAACTATCTATCATTCGGTGAGTTGAAATAATAAAACATTTGGGATATTACTAACCTTTGTGATCTTTCAAGGTTTGCAAATTGTGCAGCATGCTTCATTTCTGCATATGCACAGGGCTTGACTGGTGGTGATTTGATTCATGTCAACCGAAAATTCAGTGGGCATCGGATGTTACCTCCATCTATGATTGCAGAGATAAAAGCTGCTATTTCAACCTACTAATGTATATATTTTGTTCACACTATTTCATATGTGCCTCTGCGAATTAAAAAAAAAAAAAAAGTTGTCTGAACCTCAGATTTTGCCGTGGGAACTTTTTTTGATGGCTGCTTACATAAGGGTGCTGGATTCCCACGCTCTCTACCTTATAAGCAGAAGAAGCCTGTTCGAATCAGGCCCGAGCCATCAATGGAGGGAAATACTTAGAGTAACTTTCATTTTTTACATTCTGATCAGTAAACAAGGAGTGGGGTGTATGAAGGCTGAATTTCCCGGTAGGAAAGGCTCAATAGTTCATAGTCCATGTCTGTTTCCGCTGACCGTTGGAGGAACCTAGTTAACCTGATAAAACTCTCGTTGATTCAGGTCCGAGCCATATTTTTGCACTATTTTGGAATTTTTTTTTTTTTGCGTGCTGGGCAGCCCGGACAGGTCGATATATTTACCTTGAAATACACGTATTAAAGAGTGGTGCACGGTACCGCAGAAATGTCTGCAGCGTGTTCGATCCGCGCACGAGCCATCCGATGGATAACATCAACTTTTTCTCTTTGGCAGGGTTCCGGTGAGATCATACACATGTCTGGTGCCTTCCGACGTGTTGTGCCGTGCCTCTCAGAGGTTTCTGTTCGATCCAGAAATTTGACGGAGTCGTGAGTTGGTCCCGAGTTGAAGATACCGCAAAATCCGGAAAAAAGCATCTTTCAGGCACACCAATCGCTCCATTTGAGGTAAAATTTGAGCCTCAAATGCACCGCCAGCGTCGCAATCGGGCCTCGAGGAGCTCCGAATTTTCTCGTGAGGTAGAGTGAAGGGAGTGGCGGCGGCGGTGTCAGTAAAGCTTCTGTTCAACACCGACAAATATGTTCCTCCTCTTCTCCTTGCCAAAATGGCTCTACTGTGGGTATTCGTGGCCGAGGGAATATCGGTAGAGGATGGAAGGTGGCATTGGATTGCGCGCGATGAACGCGTCAGGAAGACGCGTCCTGTCGATCAATGACAGGCAAACACCGAATTTATTTAGCATTTCCATTTCCTTTTGATGCTGGGTCTCTTGCCTCCTGCGATGACCTTTGCCGTCCTCCGCGCGCTGCACACCATCCTCGGCGATGCTCTCAACGATATCGAGGCTGTCTATGCTGCGGCTGCTCCCCAGCCTCAGGACCCTCTTCCAGCTAATTCCCTCTCTCGGGTCTATGCATCTCCACCGCCCTCGCCGTCGTCTGTCTCTATTGCTGCTCCTAGTACCTCTAGTACCGGTAGCTCTAGCTTGGACTTCCCCTCTCTGGACGCAACATACGACCCCACCGTCGAACGAGCAGCTCACCGTGCACCCGACGGTGGTGGCTGCGATAAACCGCATCGTCGCCGTGGCAGGGCAGATGGCCGCTACGGTGCAGACGCCCTTCCTCACTCTCTGCGACGCAAGCATGGGGTACCACCTCCCGAGCTGCCTTTGCGTCCTCGAGGCCGCGCACGTTGTCGAGGTGCTCCGTGATGGACCCGTGCATGTGCGGGAGATCGCGGCGCGAACGGGGGTGGAGCAGGCCAAGCTTGGTGGGTCTTTCTCTCGTTCCCTTTCGCAGTCAGGTCTTTGCTAACAAGATGTAACGGTAGCACACATCTTCCGCCTGCTCACGACGCACCACATCCTGCGCGAAGCCGCCCCGGACGTCTTCGCCGCCAACCGCATCAGCTCCCTTCGGGCAAGTCCCTGCGCGACCTCGTCGTGAGGTGCGTTGCGTTCTTCTGCCTCGTCTCTCTTTCTTTTCCTTTTTTCGTTTTCTTTCGTTCTCTACACTTTCTGTTCCTCTTCTCCTCCCCTCTGCCCCTCCGTCCTCCCTCCCTCCTTGCCTTCAATTTTCCTTCGTCGCTCTTTCGCACCCGCGGCGCGTCACGCGTCATTTTTCCTGCGGCACGCATCGCTCTTCCTTGACACCCTTCTATTACGCGCATCCTTCCTTCTTTTCCCGCTACGGCGTGCGCGTTTACTGCTGATTGGCTTTGCATTCCTTGCGGTCTAACATTTGACATGGTCGACGTTTCGTCCTTCTTGTCCTTCGGGGTTTGTGTCGGGCTGTCTGTTTCGTTTTCCATTGCTTCACGTCGCGGCGCTGCCTCTCCTGCGGGTGGACATCTCCCAGATCGCACACATTCACTTTTTTTTCTTATTGGCGCTTTGGCTACATTCCTTTCTTTCATCCTCTCACCTTTCTTTCTTTCATCCTCTCACCTTTCTTTTCTTTCATCCACTCACCCTTTCTCTTTCGCAGCACGGACGAGCACTTCAAATCTAGTGCGTACCCACCGTCTGATGCCGACTCCAGCACCAACGCAAGCCCGCTTGGCAAGAGATTGAGTACGGGCAGTAATCCATTGACAAGCAGCACAGATACAAGCAGCAGCAGCGGCGCGGACCCCACGCGCGCGCCGTTCAACTATGTGTTCGGGTGCGGCGGTGTCGGGTACTTTGCGTGGCTGGAGGGGGGCTGGGGCGGGGTGGGGGTGGGGGTGGGGGAGGTCGGCGACGAGTAACGCTGCTGCCGTTGGAAGCAAGAACAAGCTCAGTGGTGTAGGCGCAAAGACGCAGCCGAGCCTAAACCCAACCCGCTTCCGCCTCGAGCGCTTCGGGAAGGCGATGGCGGGGACAGGGAGCTAGGAGGCGCCGGGCGCAGTGCTGCACGGGTTCGACTGGGGGCGCTCCCGCGCGGGAGCGTTGTCGTGGATGTGGGTGGTGGGATTGGCTCGACGAGTATGTTGTTGGTGAGCGCGTCACACCAAGATCTTAATCACATGTAAGCACTTAATCCGTGCGCGCCCCAACTGATTATTTTGGCGCCCAAGTAACTTTCACCCTGACAATCACGGGTATGAATTTAATCTGTTTGATTCAGCACGATTTAATTGAGCGCAATTGTTCCTATAGGCACGGATTAAGGATGGATTGTGTGGTTTTCAGTGTGCCCCAACTTTTTGTAAAAATGCTTGTATGATTGATATTAAGTGGTCCGAATTTACAACGAATATTAATCCAAAGCGCTGGAAACACCGCCGCGAACGTGGCGACGAGGGGCGCGGACGTTCGTCGTACGGACAACGCCTGCCCGCAGACGAGCGCACACGCTGCGGCGGCGAGAGGGACGAGCGCGGTGGGTGCTGCGCGGGTGCCGTGAGGCGGGCGCCGGTGGACGCAGGGACATGGGAAGCCACGCATGCGCTTGTCATCCGTGGGGCAAAGGAACGGCGGGGTGCGCGATACTTTTCTGCGCACGTTGGTGTGGTAGACCTTGCCATCGAGACGAGGGCAGAGCGGAGAGGCAGCGCCCCCCACTCGCACCCTGCGGAGCTTCTGCGCGCACCTGGCAGCGTGGGAGCCCGTACCGCGCGAAAAGCGAACGAACGCCGTGGTGGAGCGAAGGGAGTCGGACAGGCATGGCGGCTCGAGGTGAGAGGTGCTGCGGCACGAGCGAGCGTAACGGAGGCGTTGAGGACCGTTGCTCAACGCCGAGCTGCGCGGCCGTACGGGTGAAGAGTCGTCCGCGCACTATGGAGTGAACGACACCCCCGTGGGCGAAGGACGCTTGCGCGAGGATTGAACGCAGCAGCAGCGAGGGTGGCGTCGACACGAGGCAACGGGATGGGTGCGCTAAGAAGCTGCGCCCCCCATTTCGTGCCGCCGTAACCTCGACAGCTCGCTACGATGGCGTGGACGTGCTCCGCGCGCACACTGGCAGCGCAGAGTATCTTCGTGCGTGGACGCAAAAGAGGGCGCGGCGCCTGGCTACCCCGCTGCGAACACTCGCTTGGAGGTGACGTGCCCTCCGAGAGTGCGTGCGACACGTTAACGGGCGACGGCGCGCGCAGGTAGCATATGTCTTGAACAACTTGGCCCAACGTGCCCGAGTCGTGCAGCAACGCGGCGACCGTACATAGCGCGGCACCAGGGACGGACTCACCGCGGACAGCCTGCTCTGGCCCTCAGAATCCCGTTCCGAAGTCGCCATGAAAACCGCAGCCACTAGGGCGCAGGTTTTCTCGTTCTCCATGTCCCCACTTCTTGATGCCTATAGGCATTGCACTTGAGACCTCCAGGTGCCTGGGTTCCAGAGTCCCGCGAAGGAGAAATGGGGGAGGAAGAGTAAAGAAGAAAGAAGATGGATGAGAGGAGAGGGCATCCAAACTTCGGCGATTGACACCGTAGTTCGGACATGGTGGTGGTGAAGACCCTCGTCACATGTGGCCATCGTAACAATTTCCGCTCTGAGAAATTTACCTTTTCTTTCCTTATATAGCAGGTCTCGTCGCAGCCTCGTGGTATCAAATTTCCGCACCCGCGGAAATGCTGCGGAAATGATGCGGAAATGATGCGGAAATACAAAATTTCCGCCGAATTTCCGTGCCGCGGAAATGTTGCGGAAATGTTGCGGAAATTAAATATTTCCGCGGCGCGGAAATACTGCGGAAATGATGGCTTGCACCCAGTGGAATGAGCTTACAAACTATAATTTTAGGCTTACTCACTGGCGGAGAATCAGACTGATATAAACCCACAGAATAATTTGGTGATTGGCAAGCTACAATGGCCTCCTCAATCCTTCTTCGCCGCGGAACACTCCTCATCCACGATGAAAAGGATCATGTATCGGCACTGAAGGCAGATTTGCTGGTCGTTGGAAACAAAATCGCTGATATCGGGACCGCACTGTCGGCGCCCTCGCCAAACACCGTCGAGGTCGATTGCAAGGGCAAGATTATTTCCCCAGGATTCGTCGACACGCACCACCACCTCTCTCTAACCCAGCTGAAGGGAAGGCATGGTAATGACTTGATGCTTGATTTTCTACCCAAAGGTGCGATAAGCTCGTGCTTGATTGAGCATTTAATAACAATGGCTGGCAGGTAACTTTAGCGTCTCGTTGTTTACCCCTGAGGATATTTTCTGGGGTGAATTGGGAGGCTGTATGGAATCAATCGATTCAGGAACGACCACGGTTGTGGACCACGCCAACATGAACTATTCTGCGGAGCACTGTGAGCTGAATTATCCAAGTTTCTTGTCCATCGGCTGACCACAGATATCTAGCATCATCAGCGCTCTCTGCGACCGTGGCCTCCGGAATTCGCTCATATTTCTGTTACTGTCCAACCCCCCGTGTAGGGTTGCGGTGAAGTGAACACTGTTCCTAATCTGTAAAAAAACGGTGTCACGGATAAAAACGTTTGTTGTGTGAAGCGGCGTCGAGCAGCGCTCGCTTCTTCTATTGCACGGAGAGAGAAGTCTTGGCAATGAGTGGAGTGTTTAGTTGCAGATTCCGAGTGATACCGAAAGGAAAGTCAAATTAACCCTGTTTACTTAGCTATTGGGATACAGGAAATAAGGAATCGCGAATAAATATGTTCCTGCGTCATCGAGGTACAGCGGAAAGAAACGCACTGTCTATTCCACGGTAACATCTTGCTTGGTCACATCGTACGACGAGATGCGGTGGTCCCGCAGTTCATAATTGTGCCAAGCAAAGTAGGCCGACATCGCCCACTTCTTCAGAGTATACTTCCACGCCGACGGCGATCCTTTTTTCACAGCGCCGCCGTCTCCGAGCGCCTTCACACGAGCCCGGCGATTGCGTTCGAACTGCGCGAACACACGTTCAAAGCCGCAGGCGAGGGCGTCCTCGGACGAGAGCAGGCGGGCTAGGTATGCGGCGTCCTCGAATGCCATGGCGCTGCCCTGACCATTCGGCGGTAGCGCATGAGCCGCGTCACCGATGAGGCAGACGCGCCCGCGGTGCCATGTGGGGAGGTCCGGCATCGAATGGGGGACCCAGAGCTGTACTGCGTCGTCTTGCACATTGTCCATTAGCGAGCGGATGGGTTCGGTCTGCACTGAGGCGTAGTTGGCTTTGGCTGCGCGAGCTGCCGCGCCGGACTCGGCGTATTCGCGCCAGCCATCACGGTCCTTGGGAGGGAGCTCTTCGGTGGCGTACCAGGAGGCGTCTGTGCTGGTGTGGTCGTTGGGCCAGACGGCGATCATGCCGACAGCGGTGAAGATAACGGCGGGGAAATTCCAGGTTGGGGGCGCTTTGATCGACGAGAGAGGCAGGCTGCCACTGACGATGCACGAGCCGAGGAAGGTTGGCGTTGGGGCCGATGGACCGAGGACGTGCTCGCGAACTTTGGAATGTATTCCGTCGGCACCAATCAAGAAGTCCCCTGGGAGACGAATTCAGACAAGAGTGCAAGATCAACGATTCGGAAGGAAGTGTACCTTGAGCACTCGACCCGTCCTCAAAGCGGGCAGTGACGCCGTCTGCGCCGTCTTCAATGTGCGTGAGGCGCGCGCCGTAGTGAACGTCGATAAGGTCGGACTGTTCAGCGCAGGCGTCGAGCAAGGTGTTGTGCAGTGTGGAGCGCATGATGCGCAGCGCATCGTACTCGTCATCATATTGAACGAGGCGGCCAAACTCGTAGCCGTCGTCTGCGTGCATCTCGAGGTGGCGGTATGAGAAGCCAACTGGCTTGAGGCGGTCGTACACGCCAACTACATGGTCCAGTGCCCGGAGAGCATTAGGAGCTAGTGTGATGGAGCTGGCTGCAATGGTGCGCTGAGGATGGATCTCGAAAATGGAGGAGCGGATGTTTTGACGAGCGAGGGCAAGAGCGAGTGCAGGACCGGCAAGACCGCCGCCCACAATCAGGACTCGTTCAATGGGCATTGCAAAAGTGTAGGGATGCAGGAGGTCTCAGGACGAGGGGAGAGCAATGTGTTTAATTCCACCTCTGGAGGGGCGTTTTATGGTTGATCGGGATACGCGCAAGCACTGCGGCGGGGTGCGATGTTTGCTGCGCCGATGCCAATGCCATGGTTAAACGGGCACACCGGCATGACGAATCGCAATGACACAACCTTTCGCATTGTCGCTGAAGATCTGAATTGTGACGCAAGCACGATCTGCTGCGGGCGCTGAGGATCGCATTCGCAGAGAGGAGAAAGCGGGCGTGGGAGGATAGCGTCAGCACCGCCACTGATCCGATTCTTCGCTACAACCACTGCTTTAAAAAAATGACTCAAAATCCTTTGAACGGCGCTTCCCGACACGTTTGCGAAACCGCTCGAATATCTAACACCACCCGGATACGCCGAAACGAAGGGCCTGAACGACCGGCCGTCTTGTAGAAGGAGAGCCAAAACCGAGTTAGACACTGGCTCTCACTCTGGGCGTCACTTTCATCACAATCTCCGGAGAAGACTCAAGGTCGCCGCAACTCGAAATTGAAAGCACCCGATCGAGAGGTTGACCGGAAAGAAACTCGAAGCAGGCGTCCACTGGATGAAGACCGCGCGTCAAATTTCGTTACGCAACCTTGAACGCCCAGCCAGGGTAAAATTAAATTGCATTCCTACGCCAAGACTTTGCTCCAATCCGCGGTCTTCGCAAACTCCATGAACGAAATTGTAGCTAGTCCTCCGACACTTGGACTGGCTTTACCACCGTAATCTATGTCCCATGTTAGTTCCATTTACTTCTGCGGATTCTGAATGCGAGACTGACAACCGAACTCGCTGATCGAGTTGTATCCGTCTGCCATAATGGGCATCTGCCGGCGCGGGACTCCACTAGCCGCCATTTCGTTCTCAAACTGCTCCAGGGTCATCTGTCGAGCTACAACCTGCTTCCCAGTAGCTGTGTACCCAGCATGGTAAGAATCGTCTCCTACCAAAGAACCATTTGAACGCCGCACCTTGAGAAAGCTGGAGCGCTATATCCTCGTACGTCATGTATTCACCAGTAAGCACCTCGGAGCCATTGGGGAACACCGGAGCTTCCAGAGTGTGGCGGACATACAAGCCATAATCGCGAGCGGCATCGAAGACTGGGATAGACGTTTTGGGGCTCACGGGAATACGTATCGCAAAAGCCCCGTCGGCTTGTTTGATTGGACCTTGGCACGGACCCATCAAATTGCTGGCGAACCATCCGGCCTGTACGTCGACGAAGGGCACGCCAGATTGCCGACCGTACTCTGTGATGATTGCTTTTCCATCGAAATGGGCAACGTGGGTGTATTTCCCGCCACTGATCTTGCTCGGGGACGTCAGACCAGACCAGACTATCCTTTCCACACCAGCCGCTTTCGCAGCGTCAATCATCATCTTCCCTTCTGCAGTCTCCTGTGGAAGGTTAGAAACACTGAAGCACTGAAAAATGTGCTGAGCCCACCCTCTCTGCGTCAAGGTGCTCGCCGAAATTCGTCACGAGCTGAGTTCAACGAGCATCAGCGGTTTCAACATTACGACCAAAAAATCTCACGAAGGCCATGTTCGCCCCTACAAATGCCTCGAATACATTCTTGACGTTGTCGAGGACCAGTGATACAGTGACGATTTCCACGCCTCGGGCGATAAGACTTTGAGAAACCAGCTTTGTGGAGTCTCGAGTAAATCCGCGAATACGGTAGGGCCTGTTCGATTCTGCGAGAGCCTTTATGACACTCCCACCTTGGGTCCCAGTAGCACCGACGACGGCGACAAGCGGAGCTGAAGGATTCTGAGAAATGGTCATGGCTCTTGATAGGCCAAAGGATGTTGAAGATACTGCATACCACCATGCTATTTACGGCAAACATTTTCCGAAGAATTTGGGCATTGACTCGGATTCGCCTTCGGAACAAGATGCCATTTGGAGGAAACATTTTCCGCAGAATCCGGGAATTAACCGGATTTGCCTACGGAACAGCATTGAGGTCTGCTGAGTGGCCCAATTATTCCCACTACATTTTGGATGAATAAGTAAGTATCTTTGAAGTTTGAATGAAGGCCTATCAAACGGTTTGACCCTCATTTTTCTTCAGTATTCAAGTTCGTTGGACATTTATATGATTGGGTCGTAGGGGGCTGTCTCGGGAGGTATGCGAAGATAATTGGCCATCGCAAGCGAGGGGAATTCGGTGGTACCTGCACAATTTAAAATAATTGTGGATGCGAGGGTCAGCAATACTGATACCTTTGGATCCGGACAGACATTGGTTTCGATGTTGAATGTTGGAGAGATCAAATTTTTATTGAACCAAAATCATACAGGTGATAGATACTATGCAGGGGCCGCTGGAAAGAAACGCACTGTTTATTCCACAGTGATATCCTGCTTGGTCACGTCGTACGCCGAAATGCGCTCGTCCCGAAGCTCGAAGTTGTTCCAGGCAAAGTACGCCGACATCGTCCACTTCTTCAGTGTATATTTCCACTTCGCCGGTGTCCCTTCTTTAGAGGATGCGGTGTCCTTGGAGAGCTGCGTCACGCGATCGATGCGCGGTCGACGGTTGCGCTCGTACTGCGCAAGCACACGCTCAAAGCCGCAGGCGAGGGCCTCCTCGGACGAGAGCAAGCGCGCAAGATACGCGGCGTCTTCGAACGCCATGGCGCTGCCCTGGCCGCCGCCCAGCGCGTGTGCCGCGTCACCGATGAGACAGACGCGCCCGTGGTGCCATGTCGGGAGGTCCGGCATCGTGTGAGGAACCCAGAGCTGCACTGCGTCGTCTTGAACGTTGTTCATCAGCGAGCGGATGGGCTCGGTTTGCACCGAGGCGTAGTTGGCTTTGGCTGCGCGAGCCGCCGCGCCGGACTCGGCGTATTCGCGCCAGCCATCTCGGTCTTTCGCAGGCAGGTCTTCGCTGATGTACCAGAAAATCTCTGTGCCGGCGGGGTCATGTGGGAATACTGCGACGATGCCAACGGGCGTGAAGACGATAGCGGGGAAATTCCAGGTTGAGGGTGCCTTGATCGATGAGAGCGGTAGGCTGCCGCTGATCCCACACGAGCCAACGAAGGTTGGTGTTGGGGCCAGTGGACCAAGGACGTGCTCACGGACTTTGGAATGTATTCCGTCGGCCCCAATCAAGATGTCCCCTGCCGGTGATGTGAAGTCAGACAAGAGGGTGGGATCCACAATTCGGAACAAAGCGCACCTTGAGCACTCGACCCGTCCTCAAAGCGTGCAGTGACGCCGTCTGCGCCGTCCTCGATATGCGCGAGGCGGGCGCCGTAGTGAACCTGGATGAGGTCGGGCTGTTCAGCGCAGGCGTCCAGCAGGGTATTGTGCAGCGTGGAGCGCAAGATGCGCAGTGCATCATAGTCGTTATCATATTGAACGAGGTGGCCAAACTCGTAGCCATCGTCTGCGTGCATCTCAAGGTGGCGGTATGAGAAACCGGCTGTCTTCAGACGCTCGTACACGCCAACGACCTGGTCAAGCGCACGCAAAGCATTCGGCGCTAGTGTGATGGAGCTGGCTGCAACAGTGCGTTGGGGACGGATCTCAAAGATAGAGGAGCGAATGTTTTGGCGAGCGAGAGCGAGAGCAAGTGCAGGGCCAGCAAGACCGCCCCCTACAATCAGGACTTTTTCGATGGGCATTTCCAGAAGTTGAGGCACGGTTTAACTTGAAGAACTGGGTCCACTTAGCAGCTTGAGGGCGTTGTTATAGAGTTTTTCACGATACGCGCAAGCACTGTGGCATCGCTACTCGTCGCGATGTCGGATTGTAGGGTGGCGGCCGTGAAGGGATGCCGCGTGTCCGCATCATTGGCGAGTGCACGACAAATCACGAATGACAACGGATTCCTCAACGAAGAATACTTAGTTCACAAACACCTGAATTCTAATACATAACGGACCAAACTACCTCTAATGGAGCTTGTCGCTATACAAAGGCGTTGAGTACTAGTTGCGAAGTTGAAGCCAATAGAAAATTCTTTACAATCATTGGCAGGCCCCTCGATTGTGGTTATCAAGTATCTTCGACTACAGACGTCCTGGACAAAATCAGATGTCTACAGCAACTACGGAGTAGCACTTGATTGCTATAGCCTTGTGATTTTTGGGCGTGACCAAAAAACGACGCAAGAAGTCCAAGGCGGCCGCGAAAGAGTCAAAGAGAGTCAAAAGCGTCCGAATATATCTGCCTGAACGTATATTGAAACCCGCACGTAGCAGATATTGAACGGTGTTATCGAACACTGGAAGAGATTGTCAGCTATTGGAAAAATGACAAAAAACAAATTGACATGTGCACCTTGGAAGTATCAGAGACACTATGGGAGATTGGAGATGCTGACAGCAAAGTTAGAATCGTCGTCGAAAGAGAACTGTGGAATGGATGGAAATGCTTTGCGATAAGAACCCTTGTGTATTGACCTGTCGGCGACAAAGACTTCCTGTAGTTTGCAGCCGGATTTTGCTATAAACGATGACAGTCGGTCGGAGGGTTCCGGCCCAAGGAATGATTTCCCGAGCCGGAGAGTGCGGAGGGTAGGATGGCGGAGCAGAGGCCTTTAATGATGTCAGAAGGGTTGGCGAAGAGAGGGAAAGAGCGAGATGCGCCAAACGTGCGCGGTGCGGGACTATCGCGACTAGAATTTCGGTTATGTGTAGCCTACTGCAGACAGGATCTTCGTCGTCGAAGTGGAGGGAGAGGGGGCAACAGCGAGACCTCTCGAGCCACCTGTCACATAGGTGGGTTCGCCGTTCGGAGGGAATGTTAAAATCGGATAGTAATATCGCCCGCCATAAGATGGGCGTTTCCAGAGCTATTTCCCGCCATTGGCGGCAAATTTGGGTGAAAAGGGTTGGCGAGTCGCGACCAGCAAACGGCGGACAGTCGGGGTAGAGCAGCAGGGAATGAGTGAAAATCTCAGCGGTGATTTCGTTCGGCAGTGTCAAGACTGGATATTTGTAGGAATCAAGTCGTTCCAGCACCAGATGTCTCTGAGATCGCAATGCTGAAAGAGAGCGCTCGAGACGTAAAATGTCAGCATCTAGATCTGCGACACGAGCACGATCTGTCGCGAGCGCGATAAGCATAGGAGCTGCAATATATAAGGTTCGGTAGGACATAGAATTCAGGATGCCCGGTACGTACTAGTACCGCAAAGCGGTGAGCTGAGTTTTCGTTAAGGTGGTGGAGAGAAAGAAGCAGGTAGCACTGCCACTGATGCGGTTCTTGCATTTTGCCGCCACCACAAAAAATCCCAAATCTCTCACCCGAAGTTGGCCTACGAACAAAAGTGCTTCTCTTGGGGCGTCTGACTCCCTCGTCCCTTTTGAAAATTACAACGTGCACGGATGGCTGCAGCTCAACCTGGACAGGCAGCTGCTCGCGTACAAATCAGGCCAGATGTGCTGCTACATATGCCCAATTGGCTGTAAATCAGACGTTGCTGCGACTAGTACAGGAGACAACTTCGCACGCCCATGTCGCTCTGATATGAATCGTTGTGACGGAATGAATCGCCGCGGAGCTGTTGCGCACCCGGTGCAAGGGTACAGCGCGACTGCGATCACAGCGACACGCCCTGCGAGAACGTCTGTGAGAACGGCGTAATACGGTGCTTGTCTCTCCCTGTTCCAGCGCCTTGCACGCCTCGCAATGCACGTCTCGTCGGACAAAAACGTCGTGGTTGTGTCATCTGAGTTGGAGTATAGGTGCCTTTCCTCTGGTTCCGCCGCATGGATTTCGTAATTGCTTGCAGCATGTTGCGCGTTTACGGAAACTCCAGCTCGCTACATTTCTTCAGGATTTCCTCTCGACAATCACCCGGTACTATCGAAGGGGTACCTTTGCAAAAGTCGGTGCCTTTGCAAAAAATTGATCTATCCTTCGCAATTTTGAGTCAAATACCTTGAAATAAAGATGATATGTTTATATGTCCTAGATGAGCCTTCCTATCTGGTTTCTGGAGCTGACGACGTGGATGGGAGTCCAAAGGAAAATCGAGAGTCGATTTTTGATGGAATCCATCAGAAATGATGGTCTGCCAATTTGGCGGGCCATCATTTTTGCAAAGGTGGCGTTTTGAGGTTTTCGACTCGGCAACCTCATGGCTTCCTCTACAGGCCACCAATATGCCTGAAAATATTCAAGTGAGGGATTCATATGTATGGCTCCGTAGATCCCAAAATTTGTAGAAATCCGGGGTGAGATGCTCACACACAATGCCCATCAAAAATATTTTACAAAGGTACCCCTTCGATAGTATTGTTTCCGCAGGTTCACCACCGACACCGCTATTTCACGGCTAAATGGCTGCTCAACGATTGTATCCGGAGAAACTCCCAGGTCGGTAGTCACCCTGCCACTTAAATAGGCGTTGGTAGGTGCCACCGTTGCCTCTTCCACCCAGCATACAAGACCAAAGACTTTGACGACCATGGACCAAGACAACACAATCGCTCATTATTATCAAGTTGACCGGGTACGCCGATCTTTTATCCCGAGATATTCGCCGCGATTAATGGACTACCTAAGTATATGCACAGTAAGTATGCAAGGCGGTTTTAAAACAGGCACTCGCTTTAAATTATGCTCAAGTTTCGAGCGTGGCGATTCTGGTGTGAACATTTTTCCGATTCGCCAAGGCTAAACTGACTTTTTTTTGCCAGGTGTTCGATTACGCCTTGACATTCAATCTCGAGGCAAATTCCTTGAAGTTCCCATGAACCCACGCTCACGCCCATACATCACGCAGGTGTCATTGATCTGGGGATCGAAATGGTCTCTCCCGAAGGTCCTATTCCTCCTATCCCGTTACTCACCGGTTATCGATGTGCCATTGGTGTTGTATAGTGAGCTAAGCCCTGCCATGAAATCATAGCCAACCGTACAACTTACATCAAATCCAGTTACCATAACGCCCGCTGTCTCGGTGCAGGTTTGGATTCACGTTTGCCAGAGAGTTATCTGACTGATCCGTGGACAATTACATAAAGGCTTGTTCTCGACTGAATGCAGCAGTATCATGTGAGTTCCAACTTGGTATCATGTAGTTGCCCAGAACGTTTACTTTCGCAAAGGGGGGACCGCTTTTGGTATTTCTGGAGCACAAGGTTGGCTGCTTGGCCGATATATACCTTGGAAGGAACTCAATTACGAAACTTTCAGCAATTCTCATCGTGCGAACATATGCCTTGAGCGGCTGCAGACGGAGTGTCGGGATAGTATTCACCTCTATTTGGGCGGTGCGCGAACTCCATTTCATACCGTCTTTTTCAGAATTTCATTCAATCTGGCCAGGTGGGACTTTCTGCAACGATCGTTTTGGTCGCTTTTTACGTTCGGAGCACAGTTCGTACGTGCGCCTATTGTAACATTTCGCCTACTTTAACCCATTCTTTACAGATACACCATCACCATTTCAGGGAATCCCTGGATGCTATCAAGCTGCGTCAAGTACAACGGAGCTCGTTATCATATTCATCATGGTATTCGTCAACGAAACAAGTAAGGTTACCTCAATGCCTTGAATTACTCTGGAAATGTAATAACCATGCTGGCAGTGATCATGGCATACACACTTTATCTGGGAATAACCAAGTACCGGGATGTGAGGACTCCCCTGGTCGTCACCCTATACCGAGACGGAATCACGTACTACATGTGTTTATGCGGTGAGTTGCGTCTCTGTTGTCAACGATGACTGCTCACAAGTGGAGCCACTTTGAAGTCGTATCGTTTTGGAATGTTTTCATGCTCCTGGATGGCCGGGTGTTCCCCAAAGAAGCGCTCGCGCAGGTTCTCAACACGCATGTTTCTCGTCCCTTGTATATGTATTTTTAGTACGCTAATTAATGACTGCGACCCCATCCCAGGTTTCTCCGCGTTATGCATAGCGTCCTTTCGACGCTGGTCCTCCTCCACATCCGAGACGTCGAGCGGAAGAGATTCGCGGAAGACAATGGTCTTTTACCAACCATGGGGTTCGAGCTGGGGACAGTGGAGCCTGAGACAGAAATATGATTTTCGTATCGGCAGTGCTTGTACAGGATGTACTTGGTCTTGGTGATCACAGGGCGAGGTCCGCCCTGATTCCGATTTTCTGGTTAGTGCTCACGTCGTTTACAGATTCTTTGGAAGAATTCCGAGTTTTCACCTACGCCTCGCTTCAACATGAAATCTGGGCAATTCGCTCTCGGGCCGCGGCGCACCGAGGGTCTCAAGCTCACAGACGCGAGCGGGGTCGGGTGGGACGAGAAGTACAAGCGGATGGGCGCACAGGCCGCTTCCATACCGTTCACGGCTCGTTACCGAAACCACCGGACCCGAGGCTATGCGCCTTCCCGCCACGACAGGTACAAGGCACTCGACAATGCCAAGCACCTCGAGGAACACCCTCGCGCCGCTGACCCCGTTGCTCCCGGAGCGGGCATCCCACGCAACCTCCTCACCATGTGGGTACGCTTCCCCGTCCAAACTGCCGCCGACCTTCGCGCCCAGCGTCAACGTGTAGTCGACACGGCGCGCGCGGCCCCCACCCTGAGCACCGCAACCACACACCCCGAAATGCCTGTCGTCCCAGAGGCCGCCCCTCACCTACATTATCCACCAGTGCCTGCCCTCGGGAGGCCTTCATCCCCCATACCTTAGGCCCGGGACCGCTTACCCTACCTTTATAGATCCCGCGCGTCTCCCTTGTTCGCGTCCTTCACGGTCTGACTCCGGCTTATAATGTTGACGGGTTGAACATTCACAGATTACATTACAATACCACCTGCGTTCCTGTATTGCACCTCGTGATGCTTTATGCTTAAGGGGCGGATGGGTCTGATTCAAATAAATACTCGATATATAATAATAAAGAAAGCAGACCAATTGCTCTGTGGAATAGAGGTCTGCTGGGACGAAGAATCATAAACAATTCAAACCACCAACACTCGCAAAATACAAGCTATCTGTCCACCTTTTTCTTTCTTTTCAGGAGCGATTGAACGGACAAGCAACTGATAAAATCAGCTCTCGCCGTACGCTTTTCTTTGCAGCGCATGCCTTTGAGGACAAAAATTAAGAGTCCACTAGGGTGATACATTGACATACACTGGTGTATGGCAGTGTAGGACTCACCCCATCCCAGCAGCATGCTGCTGGAGGGGGGTCATACCCACTAAAACCCTAGACTGACGGATCTGTGTGTCCGTCAGATTTTCGGCATTTTTTCCATCTCGAAAACAGCCCCTGGGAGATTGCACTCGGAAAAAAAAAATTATACCCGAGCCTCGATGCTCTTGACGAGAAAGCTTGTTTCCTTGTTTGAACGCACTTCCATCCGGCTTAAAACCTTTTACAATTTCTTCATTTCATTGGGGGTTATAGGGGTTCTGCGTTTGTGCTATCAATACAAATAAGTAATTTGTAAGTAATGTAAGTATTTTATTCTACTCTTGTACACTACTGTATGCTATTTATTTTATTATAGACGAATGAATGAGTGGGGTGTGTGTGGAATGCATTGTTCTGCAGTCATGTAAGGTCCATTCGATCAAGAAATGCTCGATCTGGCGATCATGGACTCCTTCCCACGACCCCCCCCCCCCAGAAAAGGAAGTTACCATCAAACTCAGCCATTTCCTATAGCTCGACGCTTCTGCACAATAAGTCGTACATATTTGGCTTAGGATGCATAGTAAACATCTCGTAGCCTCATCCTGAAGCCATTTTGGTGCCATAACATTGTCTATCGCGCATGTGGTTTGAAAATGGAAATCTTCTTTATGATGTCTTGAGCCCACAAAACATGCTCATAAATGAAAATTTCTCAGAGGTATACATACTGGGCACAAGGCTGACTGTGCCAAGCTGAACGGACTGCAAGGTGCAACGCAAGTGAAGAGACATCAACGTCTTGCCGTGACGCCGAAGATCAATCACGTCTCGCGTAATGACACATCAAATTCCAAGATCGCCAAATCGAGCACCCCTTGCATTCGATCGCTGTTATATCCGTGTCAAGGGGAGAGAAAGGAAGGAGAGAGGATAGGTTCCGGATGGGTTATGACCGGGCTCTGGAATGCCGGAGGTCAACGGAAGTAAACGGGAGAGGATTCCGGAACACGGATATGGACCACTACACCACAGCTAGGTTTAAGGGTGAGCGTACTATCTGGTTGGCTAGGAATGAAGGAGGAGGGAAAGGGAGACGGCCGAGGGTTACGGGAGTGAAGGCCGGTAAGCCGGAGGGTAATGCCGAAGTCCGGAGGAAGTCCGGTAAGCCGGAGGTGATATGCCGAAGGCCGGGCAATGTCCGGTAATCCGGAAGTTATGTGAAGGTTCACGGATGTATAAGTCCGGACGTCCGGGAAAGGTTTTCGACAAGTCCGGTCGTCGGACGGAAGACGGAAGTCAAGTCCGTCGGCCGGAGTACTCGGACGTTGGAGGAAGTGTCAAGACAACGGAGAATGACGGAAAGCCAAACAACGTTAATAATCAATCTAAAGTACATGATTGTAATCTAGACATTTTATAGTAATAGCGGAGGTAAGTATATATAAGGAAATTGATTAAAGAACAAGGGAAGAATAAAAGGAGAACATAGCTTCTTGTATAAGTACAAGGGAGATGATGGATTGAGAACATAGAGCATGTGTGCATAAGAGGAGTGCATGTGGAGATCTACCGCTAAGGCGGATAGACAGTTGCGTGTAAACTCGTCATCGGCCGAAGGGCTGGATGAAGTCCGATAAGAGCCGGAGCGTTCCGGAGAAGACCGGAACGTTAAGCCGGAAGAGGACGGAGATGAACGGATGATAACCGGAAGTCATCCGGTCGTAGTCCAGATGTCGTCCGGGATTGAGCTGGAGGTAAACCGGCGTAGACCGGGAGTTGACCGGGGGTTGACCGGGTGATGGCCGGAGGTTATCGGAATGTGAACGGATGTATACCGGAGTATACCGGAAGTGGTCGGATGAGGTCCGGATGAGTCCGTGGTGGTACGGGATGTAACAGTATCCCCCCTTTACGTTCCTTGCCCTCAAGGAACATCGGAACAAAGATGAACCAGAAGGTATAGGATGATAAGGGTCCGAGTGATGGAATACGGAGTGGACGGAACGAGGACGGAAGTTGGTGGAAGTTGCCGGTGGATGATGTGATGAGGTGATAAGCCAAGCAAAAGTCCAACCAGAAATTAAACCTTCCATCATGGGCCGTTCAGCACCTGGATGATCGGAAAGTGAGTCCGGAGGTGACCAAGGGAGTCCGGTGGATGAGGCCGGAAAATCCGGGCGTGAAGGAAGACCGTAGACTAAGGCCGGACGAACCAGACGCCGAAGCTAGGAGTCACGTGCGGAGGAGGAAATGCCGGAGGGTGATAAGCCGAGAAAGGCCGGAGCGCGAGAGAGGACCGGAGAACGGAAGTTTGAACTCTCGATGTGCAAGGCTCTTAACTGATAAACAGTTCCGACGGAGTGGAGGAGGAACGGCAACGGAAGTTGTTAAAGGCGGAGGTCGAAATACCGCATCGGCGAAGGAAGTTCGAGCTGGAGGATGAGAGACATCCGGGAAGCGGAGGGCTAAGCCGGAAACGCCTAACTTGTGCCAGAGTCCGAGTCGGCGATCCAGCCAACACGGAAGGGATGAACGAGGGTGGCAGAAAGCCGGAAGTGCAACGGAAGTCGCGGAAGAAGGCGAAGTTGAAGGTACGGAAACGGAAAAGGATGAAGAAGTTACTGAATCCAAATGCCGGTGGTTGTGAAATGGAGCCGACAAGTTTCGGAGATTCACCGAAAAGGTGACCATCTCGGATGAGCGGACAAGTCCTATCGCGAGACCAGAGGTGGTCGGCGAAATCGTGGCGGAGTTGTTCCGTTCGCAAATCCTGCTACACGTTTGTTCCACCGTCGAGCCGAAGCGGACGGAAGTAACGGAGCGGAGGTTCGGAGGACGGAATTTCCGTGTCGGAATTTGGCACAAGCGGAAACCATAGCCGACAGATGTAAGCCGGAGGTTTTACGCATGTTAAGCCGAGTTCGGACATAGGCGGAAATGGTTGGGACAGAGATGGTGAATGTACGATGAGTTATTGAGAGCCGGGAATGCGGAGACGAAAGCCGAGGGCGGGGACGCCACTACATGCGTCTTCGCAACAGGATCCATATCGACGAACCGGAAGATCAGGGTAAGCCGAGACCGGAGAATGGAACCGGAAGAATAGGCCGGAGATTACGCCGGACGAAAAGCCGGAGTAATGAAACCGGGAATGAATGGTGAAGGGAAGGAGGTAGGAAAGCGGACGGAGGACAGAGTTCAGTCCAACATCGTCCAATGCTAATTCGTAAGTCCGGAACGGAAATCGCAAGTCCGAATGTCGCCAGTGACATATGCCGAGGATCCGCGGGTCAATGCCGCAGAGCGGAGATGAAACCGGATTCGAGGAAGAGGTCATCTTGGAGACGAGACCGGAAATGGATGGTGATTTTCCCATCGACGAATGTCGGAACCGGAAAACCCGGAAGTTCCAGTGGGAACGGAAATGGCGGAAGGGTGAAGGAAAGCCGGATGGCATGCCGGAACAATTGCCGGAGGAAGGGACTGAAGGTACGGATGATGCGGGGAAGGATGTGTGAGGTCCGAGGATGAGAATCCGAGGATACCTGATTCACCGCATCAAGGAGAAAGTAAGGGAAGCGGAGGTAATGACTCCGGAAGAGGCGGAAGATATTTCGCCGTGCAATCCAATTCCTGGAACACTGGCACGGAAACCGTAACGGAATCGTAACGGACATCGTGCGAAGGCCGGAAACTTCGGGAAATGGCGGAGGTCCAAGGCTATGCTGGAAATGTGAAGTCCGAGAAGGATAGGCCGGGCGGCGAGAGCGAAGTAGATTTCACTCATCGGAAGTTCGCCGGAACTATGTCCGTTATCGTCTGTCGTGTCCGGCACGGAAGACCGGAGCCGGAAGGAACCAGAGAATTCGGGTGGGTTCGACCGTAACATAGTTGACATAATGGGATATGCCGGAGGAACCGATTGTGCCGGAAGTCGTTTCCGCGAACCTGCTGGAGGAGTCCAGGGGCGGAAGTGAACTGGTGAAGGGTCCGGAGGAGGATGAATTGGCAGAGTGAAGGAAAAGAGAAGTTGAAGTCCAGAAACGGACGGAGGTGAGGGATAAGTCCGGAAGTGGACGGAAACTCGGAACGATTGAAGTTCGAGAGGAAATCCGATGGGATGGGAGTGAGGTCATGGAGTGGCCGGAAGATAGCCGGAGATCCTCCGGAAGTTCCGATCCACGAGCAGGACATTTCCGTGGTTTCCTAAGAAGGGAACGGGATTTAAGAGTGGAGTAAAATAAAGAGCCAGATGAACGGAAGGCTCAAGGGTGATGTATAGGAGTTGTCAGATTTAATTCAGACCAAGGACGGGATAAGCCGGATATGCCGGATAAGCCGGGGAAGCCGGATGAGCTGGACGTGATCACATATGTTGGTTACTGTATCCGAAGTCCAGTAGGTGATTCCATGGTGTAAAAGTGACGAATCCATGTTGAATACATCTGATCCGGAGAGCCATCAGCAATCCGAATGGTGCGGACGTTGAGATCCATAAAGTCGTGACACTCGGTTATAAACCGGTAATAAGCCGACGACCTATCGGGATATCCGGAAATAAACCGGAAGATTGCCGAGGGGGTATGGATCAAGGAGCGAGAAGGCCGGGGAGCGGAAGAGTAATGCTCGGCCGGAGGATGATAGGAAATCCGGAAGAAGGCCGGATGGTGGTGGATAATAAGTCCGGGTAAGAACCGGAAGAGGATGGAGTCGAGCGCCAATGCCGGAGTAGATCGGAAGTTCATGCGGAGGAATGGAGCGTCTCCTAGAACGTATCATAATCAGCATAGGTCTGGGATGCTCAAAGATGGCCGGAATGGAAGGATAAAAGGCCGGAGGTGAACGGAGGTGGACGGATGACTCGGGAGTTCACACAGGATGTGAAACCGATACGTCCGGGTGCGCAGGAAGCGACAAGTAGCCGGGCGGAGTACTCGGGAAGGATGGCTAATTCCTTTAGGTGATTCGGCCGGAGTCCGGAGGTAATCGGAGTTCATCGGAGGTTGCAACGTAGGCCGGAAGGCTATGTTTGTGCAATATAATCCAGAACTCGGAAGTCCGTCGGACATCGAACCGGAAGTTGGAACGATATGCCGGAAGTCCCGGAAGGGAGTAATGAGTATGCCGGTGGAGTAGTCCAAGCGCGGGATGGAGGTTGTTTAGGAAGTGAATGATCCACTCGGAAACAACGTAGGGTGTGGGGAGTTTCCGCCGTATCCTCTGCTTCAGATGAGTCAGCGAAGGTTTTCGGAGCGGAAATGATCGGAAATGAACGGAAAATGACTAGCGTATCCCCCCTTTAAGTTCCTTGCCCTCAAGGAACGTGAGGAACAAAAGGTAGTGTAGGACGGAGGAAAAAACCGCAAGTTTGACCGAAGTCCCCAGGAGTACATCCGGAAAAGGCCGGAAGGGCACCGGAGTGTGGACAGAAGGCTCGGAAAGCGCAGCAAACGGAGCAGGAAGATATTTCAACTGCCGGAGTGTCGCAGCTTTACGGTCGTATACCACACGGTAACACTAGTGGCGTCCGGAAAGCCGGAAGCGTTGCCCACGGAAGATAACTTCCGAAAGCGGGTCCGGAATTGACGGATGCAACGACCAAGTGTCCGGAGTGGTGATAGTGGAGTTCCGAGGTCCCGAGCGACCGAGGACGGAACACGACCGGAAGAGGAGTTTACACCTCCGAAAGCCGGAATAGCGAGCGGGAGTGAGCGGAGGTAGGAAAACATCGCCGGCGTAGTAAGCCGGAAAGGCGCAAGGCGAAGTTCCAAGCTCCGAAGAGCGCCGAGGCTAATGCCGGTAAGCCGTAGAAAAGTATTCAAGTCGTTATTGAACTGCCGTCGGAAAATACCAAACTCCGGATGGCGAGATGGTCTCGAGCCAAACATCGGAAAAGTCCGGAAATAAATCCGATCAAATTGAGGCGAGGATTCGGAGCTGCCGAGTTCAAAGCCGGCGAGGTAATGTTAAGCCGGCCGAAGAGCGGGGCAAAGCCGAGGACAGGAATACAAGTCCGGAGAGCGAAGGATAAGCCGGGAAGTCGGAACCGAGGCCGGACATAAAAGCCGAGCACGTGCGTCAGACGCAGGCTAGCAAAATGCCGAACATAACGGTTGCAAACCGGAGATCGATCCGTGAGGCTTCGTCCGAAGGGATTCGATATCCAGAAGAGCCGAAAATCTCGGAAAAGACATCGAGGCGTCGACCGAGTGGAAACCGAAGAACGAGAAGCACGTTCACGGAGGATGGCAGAGTGAAAACTTCCGTGCGGAGGTTCGGAGGTCGAACAATCCGGAAGTAACACGATCCAAAGCGAGCCGGAGAGGCCGGAGCAGCATAGCGGGCGAGGGGTGAACCGGTAGAAGTATAACGGTAGAGAATTGCAGAGCGGAGTCATACAATCTCGGAGAAGGAACGATCGCCGGAAGACGGACAAAGTGCCGGAAGTTCCGGAAGATCGCGAAGCGGAAGTGCCTCAGGGTATGTCCGAGAAAATGCGGAGAGTGGATACTCCGGGAGTTTTCGACGGAAGTGTGCTCGGAGGAAGTCAGACCAATGCCGAAAGTTCCGGGAGAGCAACAGGTTTTGTCCGGAAAGGACGTTCGGTGTTCGGCGTAAGCCAAAGGACCGAAAAGGATCGGAGTCCGGCATAAGCCGGAAGTCCGAGAAGGATCGGAAGTCGGCGTAAGCCAAAGTCCGAGAACTGGAAACGGAGTCGCCAGGTTCGAGACTAGGTCTCGGAGGTGTTCCGGAAGGGAACGGTGGCTGAAGTGCCGTGGCGGAATGCCGATGAGACTGAAGGGCCTCGTGATGATGGCGCTAGTATTGCCGGTTTAACGTTAAAAACGCCGAGTCCAAGCCGCGGGGATAAGCCGGGGGATCCGATACCGAGCAAAGTCCGACATCATAGTCGGTCGTGTGTACACACTAAAAACTCCGAGTAGACTGGTAGGAAATAGTTGGTGCCTCCGACGTTCGATCAACGGATCGATAATTGTGGGGCAATCCAGGCATCCATAGTCCAGGTTCGCAGAGAATCAGAAACAGATAACGCAATATTTCTTCCGTAGAGGAAGACATCAACACAGATGGAAATAAGGCAGAAGAGGCTGCCGATTATCGGAAGATTGCCGAGAGGTTCCGAGAGCTTGTCCGGTGATTTCCGAAGGACCCGGAGGTGGACGGAGGTAAGCCGGAAGTTTCGGAAGCTCGCATGAACGGAGAGAGAAACCCATAAAATTCCATTGATAAGTAATAACTTTATCGGAAGAAAAGTAGGGAAAGGTCCGCACACGGAAGTTGAATTTCGCGGCAAATGGTGAGGATTATAGATAGATAGATCCGGCTCGGAAGAGCGGGATTGTCGTGATGGAAAGAATGTAAGCGTGGGAAAGAAATGAACACCTCGGAGGAAACCCCCGTACGCCGACGCAGTCGACGGAGGTTCGAGGCATCGAAGAGGCTTGTCTAAAGGAAATCCGGAGATCCGGACGAAGGTCCGGCGGCAGAGGAATTGCCGGACGGATTGACCGGTCAGGCGCTTCGGGCACTCATAACCCGGTGGTCGGAGTCTCCGCAGTATCGGCAGAGTCCCGGGACTTTCGTCGTCGACTTTCTTCCGGCCGGAGTTTTCCGCCTCGGCGATCACGGCAGAGTTGGAAGAACGGTGAATGGGCCGGAAGTTCCTCGGCCGAGCGAAACCCGAAGCCGGAAAGGCCGGAGGTTCACCGGAGGAAGAGCCGGGGAGTGACGGACGAGTTGAAGTCGATGGCAAGCCGTTGTTGCCGGAGTATCGGAAGTTTCGATCTCCGGGCGAAATTGGAGCGGCGAAGCCAGAGCCGGAGTGAGCGTCATCGAAGTCCAGGAATTGTCCGGACTGAACATCGGAAGTGTCCAGAGGTTGGGAGTCGTCCAACTCACGCATCTCCTGCCGTTGCCAGTACTGGAAATCAATACCGCGTGCACTAAGCCGGAGGCCTTCCGGTGTACCCGGAAAGTTTCCGTCGTCCAATTCGCGGGTGATGCGAAACGGAAGCGCTGAGTAAAGGGCTGGGAGAGTGCAGAGTCGCTCCACCCGAGCACGGAAGTGAGTGCATCGAACTCGAGTAGGAAGGGACCGATCCGGCCGGAACTTTTCATACGGAAGTTCCGGAGCTTCTCTTCCGCATCCGCAACTGAATCCCGAAGGGTGAATGTATCGCAAAACTCCATCACGAACAAGGAAAAATTCCCTGCCATGACATATCCCGATTACCGCCGGCGTTATACATAAGCCGGGCGGCATCACCCCGGAGAACGACAAGATGAATAGAATTTTGTCGTTGTCCGTACGAAACTCCCGTGGGCGTTCCGCAAAGTGCATATAGCACTGGGCCAGGAAGGAGTTGAGTTTTGACGGATTCTGCCGTCGAAGGTTTCGGGAAAGCGGAAGTTTGAGCGGGATGAGCGCTGCTCCGTCTCCGGGAGACGGATGTGAACATCTATCTCCGGAAGGAGCGCAGCTACATCCGGCGGAAGATGTGCCGGATAACAGAGGTCGTGGACGGAGGTTCAACTAGGACCGGAACGGAATCCGGAACGTCGTAGTAACCCGGAGGTTCCGTAGACATACGGAAATGGGAATCCGAATGGGAGCGTTCGGTGAGCGGGGTGTCGACCGATAAGCCGAAGGATCCGGCATTCAATTGAAAGTCAGAACTTCCGAAGACCGGAAACGGAGGTCTCGGAAATTCGCCCGTGAGGTGGGAAGGCACCGAAACAGCTCGGAAAAGCCCCGTATCCCTCGAGTCATTACGGCCGGACAAAGCCGGTCCATGATGGATCGTAGAGGGAATTGTCGGACCAGAACCGGAGGATGGATAACAGCCGAAGGTGATTCTTCGAGTGTCGGAGTAAGCCACATCCTAAACCAAGCTCCTCTCCGGAGCGCAGGATACCCGCGCTCGACGGAATAGCATGAGGAGTGAGGTCCGGGAGCGAAGAAATGGAACCGGATGGTGAAGAAGACATTTGAGAGCCAACCAGGATAGGTGAGATTGATTATACTGTTATATCCGTGTCAAGGGGAGAGAAAGGAAGGAGAGGGATAGGTTCCGGATGGGTTATGACCGGGCTCAGGAATGCCAGAGGTCAACGGAAGTAAACGGGAGAGGATTCCGGAACACGGATATGGACCACTACACCACAGCTAGGTTTAATGGTGAGCGTACTATCTGGTTGGCTAGGAATGAAGGAGGAGGAAAGGAAGACGGTCGAGGGTTACCGGAAGTGAAGGCCGGTAAGCCGGAGGCGAAATGCCGAAGCCGGAGGATGTTCGATAAGCTGGAGGTGATATGCTGAAGGCCGGAGCAATGTCTGGTAATCCGGAAGTTATGCGGAGGTTCACGGATGTATAAGTCCGGACGTCCGGGAAAGGTTTTCGACAAGTCCAGTCGTCGGACGGAAGACGGAAGTCAAGTCTGCCGGCCGGAGTACTCGGACGTTGGAGGAAGTGTCAAGACAACGGAGAATGACGGAAAGCCAAACAACGTTAATAATCAATCTAAAGTACATGATCGTAATCTAGACATTTTATAGTAATAGCGGAGGTAAGTATATATAAGGAAATTGATTAAAGAACAAGGGAAGAATAAAAGGAGAACATAGCTTCTTGTATAAGTACAAGGGAGAGACGGATTGAGAACATAGAGCATGTGTGCATAGCAGGAGTGCATGTGGAGATCTACCGCTAAGGCAGATAGACGGTTGCGTGAAAACTCGTCATCGGCCGAAGGGCGGATGAAGTCCGATAAGGCCGGAGCGTTCCGGAGAAGACCGGAACGTGAAGCCGGAAGAGGACGGAGATGAACGGATGATAACCGGAAGTCATCCGGTTGTAGTCCGGATGTCGTCCGGAATTGAGCTGGAGGTAAACCGGCATAGGCCGGGAGTTGACCAGGAGTTTGACCGGGAGATGGCCGGAGGTTATCGGAATGTGAACGGACGTATACTGGAGTATACTGGAAGTGGTCGGATGAGGTCCGGATGAGTCCGTGGTGGTACGGGATGTAACACCGCTAGGAGTTACGTTCGCGCGTTTCCACTTTACAAACCTTCCCAGGTCTCACAATTAGCATTGGACAATGTTGGGCTGATCTCCATCCTCCGTCCGCTTACCTACCTCCTTCCCTTCACCATTCATTACCGGTTTTCATTACTCTGGCTTTTCGTCCGGCGTAACCTCCGGCCTATTCTTCCAGTTCCATTCTCCGGTCTCGGCTTACCCTGATCTTCCGGTTCGCCGATATGGATCTTGTTGCGAAGACGCATGTAGTGGCATCCCCACCCTCGGCTTTCGTCTCCGCATTCCCGGCTCTCAATAATTCATCGAACATTCACCATCTTCGTCCCGACCATTTCCGCCTATATCCGAACTCGGCTTACTGTGCGTAAAACCTCCGGCTTACATCCTACGGTTTCCGCTTGGGCCAAATTCTGACACGGAAATTCCTTCCTCCGAACCTCTGCTCCATTACTTCCGTCCGCTCCGGCTCGACAATGGCACAAACGTGTAGCAGGTTTTGCGAACGAAACAATTCCGCCATGATTTCGCCGACCACCTCTGGTCTTGCGATAGGACTTGTCCGCTCATCCGCGATGGTCACCTATCGGTGAATCTCCGAAACCTGTTGGCTCCATTTCACAACCACCGGCATTTGGATTCTGAAACTTCTTCATCCATTTCTGTTTCCATACCTTCATTTTCGCCTTCTTCCGCGACTTCCGTGGACTTGTCCGCTCATCCGTGATGGTCACCTTTGGTGAATCTCCAAAACTTGTCAGCTCCATTTCACAACCACCGGCATTTGGATTCAGTAACTTCTTCATTCATTTCCGTTTCCATATTTTCACTTTCGCCTTCTTCCGCGACTTCCGCTGCACCCCCGGCTCTCTGCCACCCTCGTTCATCCCTTCCGTGTTGGCTGGATCGCCGACTCGGACTCCGGCATAAGTTAGGCGCCTCCGGCTTAGCCCTCCACTTTCCGGATGTCTCAAGTCCTCCGGCTCGAACTCCCTTCGCTGCTGTGGCAAATCGACCTCCGCCTTTAACGACTTCTGTCGCCGTTTCTCCTCCACTCCGTCGGAACTGTTTATCAGTTAAGAGCCTCGCACGTCGAGAGTTCAAACTTCCGTTCTCCGGTCCTCTCTCGCGCTCCGGCTTTTCTCGGCTTTTCGCCCTCCGGCATTCCCTCCTCCACACGTGACTCCTAGCTTCGGTGTCTGGTTTGTCCGGCCTTAGTCTACGGTCTTCCTTCACGTCCGGATTTCCGGCCTTTTCCACCGGACTCCCTTGGTCACCTCCGGACTCACTTTCCGATCATCCTGGTGCTGAACAGACCACGATGGAAGATTAATTTTTCGTTGGACTTCTGCTTGGCTTATCACCTCATCACATCACCCACTGGCAACTTCCACCAACTTCCGTCCTCGTTCCGTCCACTCCGTATTCCGTCACTCAGACCCTTATCCTCCTATACCTTCTGGTTCATCTTTGTTCCGATGTTCCTTGAGGGCAAGAACATAAAGGGGGGATACTGTTACATCCCGTACCACCACGGACTCATCCGGACCTCATCCGACCACTTCCGGTATACTTCGGTATATCTCTGTTCACATTCCGATAACCTCCGGCCTTCTTCCAGCCATCTCCCGGTCAACCCCCGGTCAACTCCCGGTCTACGCCGGTTTACCTCCGGCTCAATCTCGGACGACATCCGGACAACGACCAGATGACTTCCAATTATCATCTGTTCATCTCTGTCCTCTTCCGGCTTAACGTTCCAGTCTTCTCCAGAACGTTCCGGCCTTATTGGACTTCATCCGGCCCTTCAGCCGATGTCGAGTTTTCACGCAACCGTCTATCCACCTTAGCGGTAGATCTCCACATGCACTCCTGTCATGCACACATGCTCTATGTTCCCAATCCGTCATCTCCCTTGTACTTATACAAGAAACTATGTTCTCCTTTTATTCTTCCCTTGTTCTTTAATCAATTTCCTTATATATACTTACCTCCGCTATTACTATAAAATGTCTAGATTACGATCATGTACTTTAGATTGATTATTAACGTTGTTTGGCTTTCCGTCATTCTCCGTTGTCTTGACACTTCCTCCAACGTCCGAGTACTCCGGCCGGCAGACTTGACTTCCGTCTTCCGTCCGACGACCGGACTTGTCGAAAACCTTTTCCGGACGTCCGGACTTATACATCCGTGAACCTCTGCATAACTTCCGGATTACCGGACATCGCCCGGCCTTCGGCATATCACCTCCAGCTTACCGAACTTCCTCCGGCCTTCGGCATTTCTCCTCCGGCTTACCGGCCTTCACTTCCGGTAACCCTCGGCCGTCTTCCTTTCCTCCTCCTTCATTCCTAGCCAACCAGATAGTACGCTCACCCTTAAACCTAGCTGTGGTGTAGTGGTCCATATCCGTGTTCCGGAATCCTCTCCCGTTTACTTCCGTTGACCTCCGGCATTCCCGAGCCCGGTCATAACCCATCCGGAACCTATCCCCTCTCTTTCCTTTCTCTCCCCTTGACACAGATATAACACGAACGCTTGGTGCTGCTTGGACCTGCCTCTGGCTGATCTTGCTGCTGAGTCGCTATGCGCCGCGCGATAGTGGTTGCAGTGATTCCGGTGCTCTGTTACACATCGTCAGAAAAACTCAGAGAAAGTGAAATAAAGATGTTACACGCACTAGGGTTCAATATGAAGTATGGCTCTTAGAGCAATGGCTCATGATAATTCGAGAATGAAAGACAGCACTGCTGCATCAAAGCCGGCCCGGGGTATTTGATCGCAGTGCCGACGAAGCAGTTCATCTGACCATACATCGTCTCGGGTTTGAGGGTTGCTGCAACCAAGAATACCTTCCTCCCGCCGACTTTACCTTCAATTGCGTCTTTGGCTGCTGCGCCCCACTCAGCGACTTCCATTTTACCGTGGTGCACTCCTGTGCCTACCGCCTCGCCATCGGAGCGCTTGTGGTCCATGCATGGCTGGCCGCCCTTGGGACTATAGATCACGTAGCGCTCGCCGAACTTGATCTTGCCCAGCTTGTGCAGCTTGTTCATTAGTCAGCAGACGAACACGTCATAGTAAGGTTGGCAGGCGTCATCAGAAATCTGTGCCGCCAGTCAATTCGTGAGCCAAACACAGTGTGTCTTCCTACACAAGGTCAGGATAATGTTAGAAAGAGAAAACCTTTACACGTACTGTTGTGGCGGGAGAAAGCGGATTGGAATCGCCAGATGGGGTGTATGTGTGTCTGCGGCTGTGCCAGCACATTCCGGATT